>AYEL01074558.1:0-64627 GCA_000484575.1 Olivierus martensii | reverse complement strand
GTTCGAGTTGTTTTTATTTGAATAGCTCGAGATCAAATAAATACTTTATTTGATCTCGAGCTATTCAAATAAAGCTTAGATGAGCACCTTTAAAATTAAATATATAAAAAAATTTATTCAAATGAGTTTTAATTGTTATACCTAAAATTTTTCTAAACAAATTTCTTACTAATAAGACTTTTCACTTATTATTATTGATAGTTTACTCCAAATTCATGAAAAATTATTTAGTATATACAACCAATATTTGACAAGTTCTTACCCGGAAAAAGTTAGAATTTCTTAACTTTCCTGCAAATAACCGATTAATTGCAGTGAAGCCTATATTGAAGGTGCAACATATTTCATGATCAAATAGAAACATATCGTTGAGAATATTTTTATATTTAATGCGTTCTTTTCTAACACGCAAGTTATTACTTTAAAAACAAAACCTATTGAATCTATAAATCACTAGAATTAAACGGAAAATTATTGCATTGCTGTTCCACGTCAGTTTTTGGGGTTCCGGACCCAGAACTCACATCAGGGACGAAAGATCCCTGATGTGAGTGCAGTTTCTATGATTTGAACTGGCCCCGTCCTTTAATAATCTCACTGATTGGAAAGGGGCATATAAAACAGCAAAAAATTGAAAATAGTGTAAAAATAACTAATAAGAAAAGGTTGGATTAGGTTAGATAGATTAATCGCCATATTGCTCATGGGACATGCTTTATCTGGAGGCAACCATTTTTAGAGCCCATCAGAGGTTGGCCACTATCCATGATGGACTCAACCAGAAAATGAAGGATGAAATTGAATGGACCGGGCCACTGCCACCGAGTGGTAGTGACCGGGCCCAGACCTCTCCTGAGAAAACTAAAGATGTAGGCTCGGTTTTGAACCCGGGTTTCACGGTGGTAAGCGAACGCTTTACCATGTGGCTCTCCGACCGACGAAGAAAAGAATAAACTTTCGAATACATGCGAACCAAATGCGTATATTTAAATGAGTTTAAATTATTTGCTATAAAATATTTTGTCTTCACTTATATATTTCTACTTAGATTTAAAAATTATCACTTCAATTTAATATTTACCATTTGCATTTTATATTTGTTATTTAGATTTAATACTTGCTATTTAAATTTTTTAATTGCCACATGTATATACTATTTGTCCCTTGAGCTTATTATTTACGACTTTGATTTAATATTTGACACTTGGCTTCATTCTATATTATATTTATTAATTTATGTTAAATAGGTAATGCTATTACGTCAAGAATTAATATTTTGCTTATTTAGATGAAAATTTTCAGCCTAATAGATATTCCTACCATATATTTTTTGAAAAATATCGGACAATCACACTGTGCAGTCAAAAAGTTGCCATCATTAGGAAAGATGACATTATAGCAGTGGCAGCTCGTGCATAGGCACTGCGGAACTGCAACATCCCCATTTTTTCTCGATATATAAATATATTTATTAATTTATTTATATTTCCTTGTAATATTTAATTTTATCATCAATAATCCTATACAATATTTTTATTTTGTATATAAAAATAAAAATCCATCTTGTACCACTTAGGAGGACAAAAAACGTTATCGGCAATATGTTTACTAGTACCGTATTACTACTTGCGCATGTTCACGCAAGCATATTCACATCATAGTGACGTGTAAATGCGAGCTGTTAGTGTAATGCGGCACTGTCCGTCGTGCAGTTCCACTTCTGTTTAAATGCAGGTTGCGCCAGTTGTAGCGTGTTGATAGTGCTTATTGTGTTTACTTCGTCTCTTTAAATATTTGGACATTACAATTAAAGACATAGCATTTCGAATTATACTAAACTGTATAATTTTATCGACAATAAACAATATTTTTTAATTTTTAATTTTTATTTAAATTTTTACTGTAATTTTGCCATTTTATCCAAATACGTATACAGTGTATTTATAATGTATATGCATCAACTATGCATATTTCGAAAGTTGCAGCATTCCCACGATTTCGTCGGCCCGATGGCCGCGTAGTAAAGCGCTTACCACCTTGGAGGATCCGGGTTCAAATCCTGGTCCTATACCTCCAGTTTTTCTGGAAGGGTCCGGGTCCGGCCGTTGACCACCACCCTTCAACCATCCGGTTGACCTCATCATGGTTGTTGGCCAGTTTGTGATGGGCTCTATAAGTGCCGCCGCCAGAGAGAGTATCCCATGAAGATATGGTAGTTTAACCAAAATAACCTAATCCAACCCCATGATTTCGGCGGCCCAATGGCCGAGTGGTAACGCGTTAGCGTGCCACGCAGGAGTACCCGATTTCGCGCCCTGGGTGCGGTATCTCATGATTTTTTTTCGACTGATGGGCCCAGCACGGCGATCCTTGTTTTTCACCGTCCGGCTCCCCTTCACGCTTATGGGTGCAGCCCATGATTGGAACTGGCCCTGTTCCTTAATAATCTCTGACTGGAAAGTGGCGTAAAAATGTAAAAAATACGATGATTTGAAATTAAGAGCCGCCACTGATTATAGCTACTGAATGAATTAAATTTAAATTCATCGAATGTTTCAAATGAATCAATTTTTATCTCTAAATGTTTCAACTTTTTTTGAAGGAAATGTATAAGTAGCTGTATTTGATAACAACAATAAACATTTATTTTTTCGTCTTTCGCTGCCTTAGACCAATTGCAGAGGCGCCGAGAGAAATCCCGGGCCCCGGTACGAAGTAGGTTTTGGGCCCCTATATATATATATTTCTCTTCTGTAAGATATCAAAACCATACATGCTACATATTTTACACATAGATTATTCAAAATTTTATTCACTTTAAATTCTGTTTACATATTATACTATATGCGATTTAAGACAACCTCAATTTGAAATTGAGGTTCGACAAATTTTATTTTTTAATTATATTTTCGACGAAAATATAATTAAAAATTATATCGAAAAAATCGATATTAAAATATCGATTTTTTCGAAGAAAACTTCATACCCTCATGGAATTAATTTTGGGAAACGCTCCAACTTTTTTAAAAATTTTTATTTTCACGCCGGTTATAACGAAAAAATTTTCCGGTCCCAATCGTTTCGTTATAAACGTATTCCACTGTATTTATCCCATTCCTCTAAAAAATTTGTTGTGGGACATGTCAGCTCTCAGTTCCTTCTCTGTTTAAATGAAATGTTTATGTATAATCATAATTAATTCTTATTTTAACTGTTTACAATACAAAGATTTTTCTTTACTTTACATTTTTATAATAAATTGTATATATGTTATAGTGCGCAGTTACTTAATTAAAAAATATAGAAAAAATTCTTGTTAGGAAGCGGCTCGGGTCCCTCAATCTTCTACGGGCCCGGGGAATTTGTTCTGACTTCCCCCGTCTCGGCGCCACTGACCAATTGTAGGCATTTGTCGAGACATCTAGTGTTACAATTGGTTGTCTTAAATATTTTCAACCCTTAATTTGCTATAATTTTCAGACCATTGCTTATTGTATTCAAAAATTAAAGTTATGAAACGAGGTACTGGCAATCGTTCTTTTAAATGTAGCTTCTTGTTTAATCACCTTATTGAAACCTTTTTAGGCATTAGTGCTAGGAATAACATTATTAAATGCCTTCGTACCAGTTACGAGTGCTTTGAATCCATTCTCTGATAAAATATGAAGAATGATCGTTGCGGATCATATGCAGCACACAAAGAATACGTCAAATATTTAAATCAAAGCGAAAAATTTTATATTGAAGTAGCAAACATTAAGCGAAAAATATTAAAATTCATATGGAAATTTTTATTTCATTGTGCAGGTATTAGGGGCAAAATATTTTTTTTTCATTTTATTTTCTTTTTATTGTAATAGGAATATTTTTATAGCATTATACATATAAGTTAGATTTAATTTTTTTTTCATTTTATTTTCTTTTTATTGTAATAGGAATATTTTTATAGCATTATAAGTTACATATAAGTTAGAGTAGAATAGTTAGATTAAGCCGCCATATCTTATGAGGGATATACTGTATCTGATGGTGGCCATTTATAGAACCCATCACAGGCTGGCCACACCTATGAATGGGTCAACCGAATGGTTGAAGGATGAGATTCTACGGACTGACCCGAACCTCTTCTGAAAAACGAAGAGTGGGACCTGGATTTGAACCTAGATCCTCCAGGGTAGTAAGCCACAAATTATCATGCACATATTATTTGTTGTTCATTTATTTCCTTTGATTAATTTAGTAAATACATTATGTAATTGTGGTTTGAAAACCAGTATACGAAATATACCGTTACACCAATATTAATAAATGATACCTAAACCATTAATATCCTAATATCTTATAAAAAAATAGGCATATATTTTTCGTATATATTTATTGAAGTTGATAAATTTCTCTAAACAAAATTCATTATCACTTTCTTATAGTAGATAATGTTAATTATCTACTCTGGGGAATCTGAATTTTTACCTTTAACAAGCCACTTCATTATTAACATAAGCACAGGATTTGGAATGAGATTTTCCCAAACCCATCGAATGAAGTCATTAATCCAAAATCCTGTGGTGTAATTTGTGAATGTCAAAGTTGGTATTGAATTCTTCACCAATTGTTCAGCGGTAAGTATGCCAGCTTTTGAAAGAAACGTGTCAACTAAATGATCGATCATTCTTGTCAATATGAAATAAGGTATCAAAGATTGAATGTGAATCTTGTCATATTCATAAGAAATCGCTCTGGTAAAACGATCCGAGGCGGCTTTACAGGCCGAATAGACGTTAAATTTTGGAACTGGCATCACGATGACATGGAAGACACGTTAACTACGTATATATATATACATATAAACATGTGACTCCAATTTAATTTTTATACTAATAAATTAAGAGAAAATAATTTTATAATAATCTTTTGTTACTGAAATGGAAACTAATTGTATTTCTGTTCCAGTTGAATACAGCTCATACCACTTATATAACCAAGGACTTTTATGTCATTGTTTTATTAATAAAGTGCATCATCATCTACAATAATAATTTAAAAAAAAAGAATTTGTAATTATTATAAATTAAGTTTACATAATAAGGGATAACTGTAATTTGTTCCAGAAAAACTGTTTTATAAGTCAAACTTGTATAACAAAAATTAAAATTCCATTATTTTTCACATCAGATTGGTTCTACATCATCTACAATAATAATTTAAAAAAAAAGAATTTGTAATTATTATAAATTAAGTTTATATAATAAGGGATTACTGTAATTTGTTCCAGAAAAACTGTTTTATAAGTCAAACTTATATAACAAAAATTAAAATTCCATTATTTTTCACATCAGATTGGTTCCAGAGCCTAAATAATAATAATAATAATAATAAATTAATGCTTAAAGTTATTTGGAAAATATATAAATAGTAAGCAGTATTTTTACATTGACTAACAATTATTAAAATCTAACTATTCTGAAATTTTTAATAGTTTTAGATTTTAATAATTGTTAGTCAATATATGAACATAATTTTCAAATTCATTAAAATTTAACAAGCAATAGATAAAAGTCCTAGAAACACGAGTTTAAAAGAAAAAATGAAAATATAAATGCTTGGGATAGCAATTACAGCATTTTGCATAATTGCAGACAAATACTATTAATCATATTTGAAAGAGACCAGAGCATGTAAATCCATACACTGAACCGCCTTAGTAATCTCCCTGATTGGAAAGGGGGCATAAAATATGCAAAAAAAATAAAAAATACATACTCTGCAAGAGTTAAGTTGTGAAAGTGAACTTGATTGAAATACTGCATATCAAAATAATGTAAAAGTTAAGATTGAAAATGAGCACAAAGAGTAGGATAATTGATAAATAAAAGCTTTAGATTTTTCTTTTTTAAATTTCAATAAAGTTTTTATTTATCGATTATCCTGCTCTGCATTCATTTTCAATCTTTGTTTAGAAATGGAGCAGCGAATTTCGAATGTTAATAATGTAGAAATTATTGAAATTAAAAGTATAACTATCATATTTAATCTATAATGATTTATGGAGTAAATCCAGTCTTGGGACAGGATTTTTGATGTTTGGTCATTAATCATATATATTCCTTACATTGAGTTCAGTCTGCAATGATGATCATTTTAGTATTTTTTTAACTTTTTCTGGGATTATTATAATCTTTAATAATTTTTTTTTTCTTCTTTCCATTTAATATAAACTTAAATTCTTTTAGCTAAGCTGGAAACTATTACTTATATTGATCATCATTTTGTTTATTTAATCAATCTAAGTTTTTTAGATGTAATCCCATGTATTCTTCTCTAGAGAGAAATTATATAGACTTCTGTTGATGCTATATTTTAGTAGATAACACAGGAACTTAGAGATATTAGCAAATCCTTTTCAGTTTCTTAGTATAATGATACGGACAAGACTTGTACTGCTCTTAAAAGCTTAAACTTAAGAAAAAAATCCTATTATTAGCACAAATGAGCAGGCCATAATATACTAGAAAATTCTATTATTTTATTTTGAGAAACGTTTTCAGTCCCATGTATTCTTCTCTAGAGAGAAATTATATAGACTTCTGTTGATGCTATATTTTAGTGGATAACACAGGAACTTAAGAGATATTAGCAAATCCTTTTCAGTTTCTTAGTATAATGATACGGACAAGACTTGTACTGCTCTTAAAAGCTTAAACTTAAGAAAAAAATCCTATTATTAGCACAAATGAGCAGGCCATAATATACTAGAAAATTCTATTATTTTATTTTGAGAAACGTTTTCAGCTTATAATTGCCCTCTTCAACTCCAACGTCTAATTATAATTTTCGTTCTGGAACTTAGAACATACATCTTATTAATTCAAACAAGACTGTTTAAATTTATAACTAGTTCTATGTATAAATTTGAAACATTCTTACTACATTCAAAATACATTAAATTAAACATAAGAAAAATAAATAAATAATTTTTTCTTCCTCATAAATATAAAATCAAAATACTTCAAACAAATATTATTATTATTAAACAGTCATTTTCTTTCTCTAATTTTAGGCATCTACGTTTGGCCGTATCTTTTGTTTCAAAGCGTATTTCTAAGCATGTGGAAGATCTAGTGATTGTCTCTCGTTTATTACTTCACCTTCTTGGCTTCCTTCAAAGATTTTAATTTCCTCTGCTACTGTTAATTCTTTTATACTGCTTATCCTCTATACTACTATCGCTTTGTCCCATTCTATCTCAACGTCATACTCATATGCTCTTCTAGCTAGAGCCGTAGTTAGAAGACCCTTCTTTATATCGGCCTCATGTTCCTTCAATCTATCTTTCAGGTTCCTCGCTGTGGCCCCGATGTACACTTCCTTTCTTCAAGAGAGCAATTAAAAGCCAAAAACATTTCTCAAAATAAAATATTCGAATTTTCTAGTATATTATGGCCTGCTCATTTGTGCTAATAATAGGACTTTGTCTTAGTATAATGGTTTTTGTCATTATGTAATATAAAAGACTAATTTTCTGCATATCTATTTTCTTTAAGAAATTTCATAATACTTTTTTTTAATGCTAAAGTATATGTAGTCCTGTCCCATATGCCATATGTGTGATTCTCAAATACTAATCAATTTTTCAGGATAATAACTAATGATTTCAAAAATTGTTTATTATATATTTCACATACTTTTATTTTGTATAAATGCATATTAATTTTTAATTAAATAGGTGAGTTAATTATTGAATCAATGTGTTTTCACCTGTTTTGCCAGGTTGTTAAAAATCTGGCCTGTAGTTTGTTAGGACAGTACATAGCAGCTCTGTAAGTTAATTTCTGAGTTATGCATGTCTATGAAGTTTAGCAAATCAGATCAGATCAAAGTACGGGAATTCATAGGAATAGATTTTATTGAAAACTGAAATAAGTCAGCAAACAGCTTTTCTTAAATTGGGATACTTTGATTCTGAAATAAGTTTCCATAATTCTATTTTGAGATGTAAATTAAAATAGGAAAGGCAGTAGTAAATAAACTATAAAATTATTAGATTTAGTGTTTAAAACAAAATGGATTGGTATATAAAGTAATTTAATCAATGACAATATGGGTGGAAATAGTAAATTGCATAGATCATATGACAGACTTTGACACTTATCACACTAAAAACTTGGAGATGATGTTATCAATTGTACTGTACATGTAATTATGGATTTTTTTTATATCAAAAACAATATTTAACATCATACTATTTATTGTTGATGGTAAGAAGCTAATGCAGCTTCTTACCATCATTGAAAGTATAAAAAGTCACATACAGTTCATGAGCTGCAATTTGACCATGATGGGTGTAGAATATAATCATATTTATGGGTTCTAAGAATTTTGTAAAATATGTGAAGTGCCTTCTAAATAATGATGTGAAATCTGCTCAGTGATAAGAATTTGTCTTTAGAATTTGCTAATATAATAACCAGGGCTGGGGAGCTGGCTTGAAATAGGTTAGGCTCTGGCACCGGCTCCAGAGCCACAGTATATTCCAGCTGTTGCTCCGGAGTCATTGTTTTAAAACTGAGGCTTTAGCTCCGACTCCGGCTCCATCACCATAAAAGTTTTTTTGGTATGACCGTTACCATGAAACATCACTTATCTTACTATCACATCATCATTTATTTTTTAAATTGATATATTGGTGTTTGTATTATAATAATTTATTATATGTAAAATGATATTTAAAGTTTTCAATAAAATATATTTATATTTTTTGGCAAATGGCATTAATATATTGGTAACTAAAAATCAAAGATCATGTAATTTATCAGGCATTAATATATCGGTAACTAAAAATCAAAGATCATTTAATTTATTGATTTCAAATTTTTATCGAATTTTAAGTGCTAAAGTCAGGAATTGATTTCAAATTTTTATTGAATTTTAAGTGCTAAAGTCAGGGTAGGTTTATACACGAGTTACGCATTTTTACTGATTTTCAAACTCTAAAGTCGGGGGGTCGGCTTATATTTGAGTATATATGGTAGATGGTTAGAAGCTGGAGCCAGTAGAAATTTTAATGGCTCCAGCTCTGGCTGCACTGAATATGATCAGCTTAGCTCTGGCTCCAACTCCAGCTCCCCAGCCCTGATAATAATGTAATTAATTTGACTAGTAAAAACTTCAGCCATTTCATATGTTTTATTGCCAGATTTCCATATTACAAAAATATCAACAACATAGTGCACAAACAGTCTAAATTAAATGTTTGTGTGCTATCTTGATGATGAACAACAAAGCAAAAATATTTCTAAAGCATGGGTCTACTGTGTTTAAAACAAACTCTGAAAAACTTTACTATTAAATATGTATGCATGTTTGTTTAAGCTTCAATTATTTAAAACAAATTTTAACATATAATTATTAATTTATTATGATTAATCATTTTCATTTTAGAATTAGGGGAAATACAAATTTTAACATATAATTATTAATTTATTATGATTAATCATTTTCATTTTAGAATTAAGTGCATAGTAAATTTAAATGTTTAAATTTTTAGAAAATAACCAATATTCAGTTTCTTTGTATATTATCAGTATTCTCAATGTAAGCTGAAGAGGGTTGAAATTTACAATCTAAACGTTTCTTAGATTAAAGATTTTTTCGATTTCATTACTGTAAAGTGCTTATTGTTTTATCAGTATTCTCAATGTAAGCTGAAGAGGGTTGAAATTTACAATCTAAACGTTTCTTAAAGATTTTTTCGATTTCATTACTGTAAAGTGCTTATTGTTATGCATTATGTGATATAAGCAGTTTGTTCAGAAGTTATTTTATAACTTACATGTTTACAGTATTTTATTATACAATTACTTACTGATATGATAAATATTTGTTCTACATTAATAAATTTTTAAAAATTGAAATTTTATTAACAATCAATAGGTAGATTGTGATCAATATTATGGACATCACTGTTATATTGATACATACATCACTGTTATATTGATACATTTCCCTTGGTTATGGTTAGATTTATTTATATCAAGGAAGTGATCATTCATTGCTTTTTTGTGTTCTAATTTTAAATGCAAGCATATGCTCTTATTTGTAAAATTTCAGTTTTTTTGGCACAGTCTTTCTCATCTCACATCAATGTATTCTGAAATAATGTTTAGATCTTACATTATTAAATAAACTAATTGTTATTGAAACAATGTTCTTAACATTATTATAAATTATAAAATTCTTTTAAGAATTTAATAGCAGTTAATTTGTAGAAAGTACTTGATCAAATAAAAATATGATCATATTTAGATGCCTGCTTACATTTTAATTTTTTGAAAAAACATTCACAACTGACTACTAATCTGCATATAAGTAACATATTCCAAAAAAAGTCTCCAAGTGCAGACTTTTTTAGAATATGTTACTTCAATTATAATTTAATAAACTTGTATAATGTTTGTTTTTCAATATTTAATATAAACATACAGGTTAATGAAGTAACAAATACTTCATATCATTTGGTTAATGAAGAGCATAAATCTATATCAATTATTTTGTTTTGTGAAGAAACTATTTGATCATTGATCAATTAATTATTAATTTGTTTAAATCAATAATTTTATTACTTACTTTCTTCATTGATTGTATCAGATATATCAAATTTATTCTGTGTACCATTGATTTTAAGATAAAACTTTCAAACTTTTGACTTTCAGTTTCACTAGAGGAACCAGTATTCAATCCAGCACTTTGCATATACTTATATTATGAATATTCGTATTATTACATTTTCCAAAGGTTATATAACTCTAACTTTATAAATAATTAAAAATATATTAGATTTACACATTATTCCAGATGTATATCTGTATATAAATATGTAAAATGATTTTATTTTGTTGCTCAATTTAAATAAGTAAATTGCTTTGTGTCTATTAGTTTTTTAAAATAATTCTCATTAATAAAATATTTAATTAAAAAATTTTTATTAAATAGAATTGAAAATATCAATATTAACTTCCAGAAAATTGGATTACTTTTGTCAATAATTTAGCAGAATGAAGATTTTTGAGAATTACATAAATTTAACCTGTGGTGACGGCATATGTCCCTCAAAGTCATTTACCGCCAGAGACCATTGATGGAATATGTTGTGCAAGGCAGGAACAAATACTAGAATTTTAACTGCAATAAACAATTGGTTTAGGATTTTTTAAAAAGTAGCATAATAAGTTTCTGATGATGGTTCCTAAATGTTTTCTGGGCAAAATTTTTTATTTTAGAAAGATTTTTATGAAAATTAGCTTTTTTTCTCCTCTTCCTTCTCTTTCTAAACTCTAGATTAATGTATTCATGCTTATTCAGATTATGTGTTGATATAAAGTTAATTACTGAAATTTTTTCCACACTTTTCAAAGTATGAATTATAAAATATTAAAATTTAAAAAATTGTTATTATAGATAATACCAAAATTTTGCTTTATTCTGTTAAAATAAGAAATATAGAAAATAATAAATAGGAAATATTTTTTATCAGTTGCTGATTTTTGCGAAAAATGAAAAAATACTAATGTAAACAAAGATCTGCCATTAAAAGAGTGCCACACTTTTGTTTTATTGTAGCCATTCCTTTCTCATGCTTTTTCTGCCAAACCTATTACATTTTTGGAAATGCAGTGGTATGTGGCCAGCTTAAATCATCAAGATTGGACCCCTGATAATAATAATATAGCTGTTTATGCATGAGAGAAGGCTATTTCCAAAAATCCATATGTATGCTTTTTATTTAAAAAAATAATAATGCTATTTCCTTAAATCATCAAGATTGGACCCCTGATAATAATAATATAGCTGTTTATGCATGAGAGAAGACTATTTCAATATGTATGCTTTTTATTTAAAAAAATAATAATGCCTATACTATTAAAGAGAGAACAAAAACATAATGAACTGTAAAAATTTGAAAATATTTTAAATGAAAATTAAGCAAGATATATTTTAATTTTTTGCATATTAATTAGGCTTAATTACTTAATTGTCACTTTAATATTACTTTTTAACTTTTTCAGCATGCAACAGGATTAAGCAATATTTGATTAAAATATGAAAATTTTTAACTAAAACAAACCACAATGAATGACAAATTTATTGATTTATTAGACTTAAATTCAAGGATCATTGGCACTTAGCAGCTCTGAAATTTTAAGTCAAATGACAAGTAATAAATTTTGTTTTCATTTAAAAACCGTGTAAATTAAGTACCATGCAAATCGAGGGCTAGGTGTATTATAAGGATTGAAAATTAGTTTAAATGAGAGAAAATATGATAATTATGAAAACCATATAAATTTATTCTCTTCAGTCTTAGTGTCATTTATAACTGCCATCTCCTAATTTGACTTGCCATGAATATATAATCTGTTACATTTTGGAACATGATAAAAGAGCTTGCTGAGTCAAATAATAAAATTACATTAAACTTTTTATATTCAAAATATTTTCATCATAGTTTAACATACAGTACAGCATTGCAATTTTAAAGCATAATATTACAATAATGGCTATGACACTACTGTAATGAGAGTTAACAATTATATTAATAGTGAATTATCATTAATGATGTTATCATTAGCAGGGTTGCAGAGTCGGATGGTAAATGATCCAACTCAGACTTTACCTTTTAAAAAATCTGACTCTGACTCCCTAAAATTTGTAAGGTCCAATTCTGACTCTGGGCATTTTAAAATTCCGACTCTGATTCCACCCAAAAATCTTTTACTTCCCGACTCCAACTCTGCAACCCTGATCATTAGTAATGATAGCATTATATTGCAATAGTTATTGCTTATCTTGAATATAATGTTATTTTCAGTTTTGTCATAATAATGTGGCATATACAATATGATAATTTATATAAATTTGATTTATACTTTCATAAAAGGAAGGTTATATAAGCTAGGAAACTATTGTAATCTTGAATCATCAATATTGCTTTTAATTCTACATTTTTTCTGCTCATAGCTTTATAACAAAGAGATGATAATCATAACTTATTTTTAAATGAAATTTTTATTAACTTTATTTCTTTCAAAGATTTTTATCAAGTTTGAACTCAAATTCTGTCATAAAGTGGTCAATAGAGCATTAAACATAAATGGCTAGAACTGCCACTCTAAAAACTTTTAAATATGTTGCCATGAATGAAAATTACTATCTAATAATGCTTATAAAATATGCTCTAACGTATTTTAATTATAACACAGTATATTTATTTTTATGAGTAGTTTATAAAAGGTACTGTAATCAATAAATTGTGTGTTTGATTATTATTTTTTTAAATCTATAAAAGTTTTATATATAAATTTAATTCATTTTATAATCAAATCTGTATAGGAAAGATAATTAATCATTGATCAAAAACAGTAAAATCTTATGTAATCATTATGATCAAGTGTTTTATTTTAAAACAAATCAGCAATATGTATGTCTATTTTTCTTGATATGAATAACTAGAGTTGCAACATTCTTTTTTCTAGCAGTTAGGTAGGTTATAAGCATCTTTATTACAGTTATTGTACAGTCACAGAAATGTTTTCGGTCTATCTGACCCTCATCAGCTGTATCTATACTATATGCATATATTATGTAGATAGTATAGTTAAGAATTCACATTGTTTTATTGGAATTCTTAACTGTTATTAAGGTCTACATAATATATATATATAGTATAGATACAGCTGATGAGGGTCGGATAGACCGAAAACGTTTCTGTGACTGTACAATAACTGTAATAAAGATGCTTATAACTTACCTAAGCGCTAGAAAAAAGAATTTATCATTTAAAGGTAGTGTAATTTTTGAACATTAGTAGAGGTCCAACTTCATAAAAGATTTCCTAATCAATAAAAAGATAAGCTACATTAATGTTATGATAATTGAATAGTTTATATTACAAATAAAACTGTTCAACAACATAAATAGATTCTTATCAAATCAGATCAAAAACAAGATATTCCGTCAGTAGTAAAATATTATAAATTCTAACTTATTTGAATTTTTAGGATTATAATATGAAAATTATAGTATTTTCTATTAATTAAAATGTTTGATATGTGTAGATTATAATAATGGAAATAGTTATTCGAAAATATTTATATTTATATATATATAATGATGACCTTGTATTTTTCTAATTGATGAAAATCATTTTGATCTTCAATATTTCACTTGATGAAACTCTATAGTTTTAAAATATTGATATAATTAATTTAAATAATTTTTCTTATATATTTATCTTAAAAAGTTTTGTAATTTTGTGGTTTTCATAAGAAACTGCTAAAAAATTATTTACTATTAATTATTTCCTAAACACTGAAATAAAATTAATTTATATTAATAACATATATATGTCAATATATTTTGCATATTCATTGTACATTTACAGCTAATAACTACTAGTAACTAAAACTACAACTAGTAAAACAACTAGTAGTTGTTTTATTAGTTGTTTTACCGTACTACAACTAGTAAAACAATAAAATAGTAGATAAACAAATTATGCTTGAAGTTTTTAGATAACGTAATGTAGTTAATTGTATTACTTTGTGTTGTAACACTAAAGCAATCATCATCTGAATAATTATTTTCTAATACATGTTGATACTATATGCATTTGAATATAATTATTTGAGTAGAGAAACAAGTTTTTTTTTTGGTATATTAAAATTAATTTTGTAAAAAATCGTAGAAGGCATTTCTATATTTACAATTGACAAAAATAATTTTTACAAATTGATTATTTATGTAAAGAGAAAAACATCTGTCAACATAGAGAATATGATGCAACAGCTTTAAAGTGTGAGATAGTTGCTTAATTGAATTCTCTTAGAAATAAATATTGTACACCAGTCGTGAACTACAGATATTAAAGTTTACATTGTGACTGATAACTAGAAAGAGATAACTTAAACCATACAAATTATAAATTTTGCAACAAATTTCTTGATATGATCCTACTAAATGACTACATTTTTTTTTTTTTTTTTTACATACCTGTAGGGTTATGTGAATGATATGATTCATCATATCATTTTTTTTTTTTTTTTTTGACATACCTGTAGGGTTATGTGAATGATATGATTCATCATATTTAAAAAGAATTATGTGGACATAAATTGGATTTACTGTTGAAAATTATGACATTGACATTTTGGAATTGGACAGAATGATACAAGAACATAAATATTATCTTCACATTCATTGTATGATGAAATTATTCTCATATAAAAAATTTTCAGCTATACATAACTTGAAATGTAGTCTGTATGTTTGTTCAGTTATGTTTCATTTTTCTGTTAGCATAATTTTTAAATTTGTATTTTAATGTGTCACAAATATTAATTTAAAAAAATTTAAAAGTATCATGTTTCCTTGAATAAAACTCTATGCACCATAGTTATATTATTTAACGAGAATTAAAAAATTTAACATAAATTTATGTTGAACTTTTTATTGTGAATAATATCACAGATGATGTATGTTTACTATTTCTTTATTCATTATATTATTTTATTTTATAATTTTAATATTCAATTGATAACTCATCACAATTCTTGTAATCTGCATGTAAATATAATCTTGAAATTTTGGTACTGACAAGCATAAGAGGGAGGCTAAAAAGTTATCCTCATCATGATATGGATTGTTAGGGATCTGAAATTTGGTCCTCTAACTCTTCCTTCTTTACATATCCTCCTTCTAGAGGCACACACTTCTCACATTTGTGCAACAGTTGTTTAAGCCAATCTTTATAAGAAGTCAGCAGAGTTGAATGCAAAACCAGCTCTCCATAGCAACTTCTTCTCCATAAATTTTTTTCATATTTTGAAACAGGAAAAAATCTGAAAGAGCCAGTTGGGAGAATATGGGGATGTGGCAAAGTTTCATAGCCATGTTTGCATAAAAAAATGACCGTTTTTGCAGTTTGATGTGTAGGTGCATTTTCAGTTAGCAGCAACACATTTTTAACAGCAAATCAAGTCTTTTTTCCTTGATACTGTCCCATAACTTTTTGTAGCAACTTCTATAGTATGCCCCTATTATTGGTAACCCTCTTTGTAAGTAATTTGTCAATATGATATCTTTGTTGTCCCAAAACATAGACAACATAGTTGGACAGCCTTCTATTGGCTCATTCTATAGGTTGATATGACCACATTTGAATTCAGCTCATCATAGACTGTGAAATTATGGTTTCCATCATTTCAGTCTCATGTGATGGATATTCCTCACCATACATAGCTGAGATCTCTATCTTCAGTGGATAACTATACAAACAATTGTTTATACAGTTTTCCATTGAAAATAAAGGAACCATATTACAACTCAGTCCAGCATGGTGCCTTCTCCTACTATCACGCTTCTAACTTAACAGGTTAAACAGGACCTGTTAAAATAAAAATGGCATGTGTATTAGAAAAACAGCAACCTATCATTGTTTACAATTACAAATCTATAGCAAACATACAACATGGTGAGATAAGAACTTTTTGGCCTCCCCTCATACTACTATAAAAGTTACTTTTATCAGAAATTTTTCCTAATATTTATTATAAAATAAATAAATATATTTTTTTATAGTTATCAATAATAATTATAATAAAAATGTTCAGAAGTTAAACAACATAAATATTATACAAAAATAAATTTAATATATAATGCTTTTAGTATCTCTAATCATAACTTTTTAGCTAAATTTACATTCTTATTGCTATTTTTACACCCATTAGATATAATTAAGTTACCTGAATTCCATAAAATCCAGTGGTGTCATAGTTTCTAGGATTGTGACTTGATCAACAAGTAACTATATAAAATAAAATTATATTTATTGGTTTTAATAAACAGTTAATAGCAAGTAAATTATACCTGACGGCAGCAATGGAAGGCATTATTGAGTATATGAGAGAATATAGTAATCCTATAGTAATAAAATTATTTTAGGGGCCCATAGACTTGTTAATGCTGCCTTCTGATGCTGTTGTCAAATTATAGTTATACTTTATGCAAGCAATATATAACAGATACTGAAATTAATTGTAAAAGTTTTGGATTAATATTTAAACAAAATAAATAATTATTTATATTATTTACATTATTGTGTATGTAAAAATACTTTAATCATAGTTAAAGTATAGAAACATGAATCTATAAACTAGATTAATTATTCATTATTTGGGCTGTTTCGAGTTCCATGTAATGTGGATTAAAATCCTTTTAATAATTGAAAATTACCTTTAATATTAGAACAATTCTGTTTAGTCGAGATGTAATCATTAGCATCTTAGCTTCATTTACTTCCTATATAAATTTTCAAAATAATTTAAAAGTGATTAAATCTTAAAGAAAAAAGATCTACATAACAGAAAGTTACCTCAGTACAAAATAATTTTCTGACGGAATCTAATTCATATATAATCTGCTTGAACCATAATTCATAGGCTAAAAACATGAATGATGAATGAATAAATTTTTATTTAATAGAATAACTACAGTACAGTAATACCCCAGAGTTATGTAATAGGTGGGACCGGAAGCATAATGTAAGTCGAAAATTACGCAAGTCAGTGTACCTACAGATTCCCAAATCTAATTTCAGATACATATACTATATTAGATTCTTAACTGGCTGTTTATTACCAAGAAAACAACAAATTATAAAAGTTTATAATAAGTAGTTGCAATTAAAGACTCTTAATCAACAAATCAGCAAGTGAGTTATATACATATGCACTATGTAATGGTGAAACAAACAGGTGGGCAAGGGGGCAGGATGAGAAGTTATGTATCTCTAAATTTACATAAGTTGGAGTATTACTGTATTAAAATTCAAGAAAGAAAAAAATTGTATATTTTTTTAGTTTTTAATCAATATTTTACTGTCATTCATACCTTGATGAGTTATGATAAACAAATGTTCATCATGAACAGCTTCTTCTAAATGGCCAGATATGGGATCCTGGCAGTTCAACAAACTATTCAACTATTGCAAGAAAAAAACTATTTGTAAACAAATATTGTAATAATATATTTAGTATGATTTAAAGTAACGAAACAGTTTTTACCTGAAGATAATCACCATATAACATTCCACCAATTGGTATATTAATATCTGGAGTTGGTGTAATGTCACCATTTCCATTGGTAATACTAAAAAAATTTTATTTTTTACTGTATTAAAAATTTTATCACAAATATATGTAAGAACAAAAAAAAATAAAAGATTTTTATGAAAACTTAAATGAGAATCTTCACAATGATACTTCCTAGCAATATATTTGGCAAGTTTAATGTAAAATTTCACGCTAAATCTTAGATTTGTAAATTCTAACAAATCTTTAAGATAGTCTATGGCATACTAACCTACTAGGAATTTTTAATATTAAGGTTTTAAATGAATCCAAATCATTTTTCATCCTTATTTTAAAAGTAAAAAAAAATGCTTCATCATTTTTAGTTTTTTTTCCATATTTCTACATTTTTTAGTTTTTTTTTAACCTCTGGACTAAAAAAGTGAAACCATTTTGTGTATTACATCATCTACCGAAATATAATAATACAAATAAATCTCTCATTCAATCTCTGTGTTGTCATTGAATCAGTATCATTTTCCGAATAACTGGTCCGGAAGTTATCGGATTATAGATCAAAGTTTCCGGATTAAAGATTCTTTAGATGCACTGAATGCCTTTTGAAGCTAATTACTTTTTCATTTTTTCGACATTTTAAGTAAGGAAAAATATTTGAATCGATTGTATAAACATTTTAAAAATTTTGAATACTCTATTGCGTTTGATGCAATATAACCAAGGCCCCAGAAAAGTGAATTTGAGCCCAGGCTAGTTACAAATATGGAGTCGCAACTCACCAAAATTTAGTGTTTAAATGAGAAAACACTAAATTTTTGAGGTTCTGAGTCTTGACCCGAGCCAAATGGCTCTGTCTATGCAGGCCTGAATATAAGCGATGGTTGAGTTTTGATATGGCACCATCTTTTTACGATTGCTATACAGATTTGAAGCCAAATGGCTCTGTCTATGCAGGCCTGAATATAAGCGATGGTTGAGTTTTGATATGGTACCATCTTTTTACGATTTCTATACAGATTTAAAGCGTTTAAACCCATTAAACAAACTAGGAATTTTGCGTCATGTTTTAAATTATAAACTTTTTATATTAAAATTTTCATAAATTGAATGACGTATAGCGTTTGTTTAAATTACAGTTTAAGTAATAATCGCAAATATTGACGCAATTGTAATTATTGCAAGATTAGCGTCAGTAGCGTCAAAATCGTAAACATTTCTTCGTAGTTAATACATGAAATCAAAAAAATGATATTTATTAAAACCAAAACTGTGAAATAAATTTAATTATATGATTAATGTTTTGTTAAAATGGTAATAAAACAAATTGCAATGTATAATAATAGAATTTATTTGACTGTTGACAGTATAAAAAATGTATTATGTATAATATATGTTTTTTTGCTAATTAGTATTCTGCTGAACTAAAGTAGTAAAATAAATATAGGAGGTATTTATTGAAAGTTTTGCTCGAGGAAATATAAATGTATGATATTAAATTAAAAAAAAAAATGGCTTAAAAAACTTGTTTTAACCTTGATGAAAAAATATTTGAATCCACTTACTGATAATCATTATAAACAAGTTTTTGCGCATTACATATTTAAATAATAGATTATCATATTATAAAAAATTTTTACTTCTTTTTGGCTGTTGAACTTATAATTGAAAAAAAAATGGTAATTTTGATTTATTTTTAAATAAGTATTATTATTAATAATTGCGAGTTGAGGTGTGGTCTTAGCAATCTCATCTTTCTCCAGCCACTTTCATATCACGTTTTTTACATAACAACAGATTTTGGGATAAGGTCATGCTTTGCCAAGGCAAATTCTTGGAGCCAACGATTTTGGTCCATTTTCATTATCACATATGATAAAAGGAAAAATTTCTGTGTAGAGTGCGATAAGACAACGCTTAAACTTGGCGCGAATTTTTAAACATTGTTTTTACATTCTTTGTAATAATTTTAAAAGGGCACAGTTAAAGCTTAAGATGGCCCTGTTTTTTAAATTTCCTTAGTTGAGTTCCAGGCCAAATGGCTTCTCTCTATATGGATCTGTATATGCAGGTATTGTTTAATTATTTATTTAAAACAAAAAATAATAATAATAATAAAGTACAATATTATTAAGTGACTTTAACGGATGTGGATATTACCGAGGCAGTCCCGATTCCGTGTAGTAGTCCACAAGCGAGCCCCCAGTGACGGACCTCAGAACCAACAACGCGATGTAACCCTTTTAGGAGCCTTTTACTCCACAAGGAGTCGAACGGTGGGCATATTCTAACCCCTTATCCACAGGGGGATTCTTTACTTTTAACAACCTTCTTGACTTTTAATATAGAGGGCATAGCAAGAGCTTTTTCCTCCGATGACGAGATTATGTTGATTTTGAATTTGTGTATATATATAAAAAAATTTTTTTTTTTCTTATATTTTCTGTCATTGATTTACAGCCGTAAACGTTTTCTTGCCCATGGCACAACGTTAATGCATACTAATAAACCTAGTACAGATAAAAAAAAAGACAAACCAAAACAAAATTTTTTTGCTTTCATTCTTTTATTTATTTATCAAAAATGTTTTTCATATTTTTTTAAACAAACAACAACCTCAGCAGAATAGGTAAAAAGAAAAAAAAGATTTGGATCCATCGAATTTAATGTTTTCCGCTTCGCCAGCTGGACGACCTTAACCCATAATAAAAGGCGGCCGGATGGCCGAGTGGTAACGCGTTGGCGTACCACGCTGGAGGACCCGGGTTCGCGTCCCGGGTCTGGTCCCGGATTTTTTCGGGGTGCTGGGCCCGGCCCGGTGATCCCCGTCCTTCACCATCCGGCCCCCCTCCACGGGTGTGGGTGCAGCCCGTGGTTGGAACTGGCCCCGTCCCCTTAGTAATCTCCCTGATTGGAAAGGGGACGTAAAATATATATAAAAAAAAAAAAAATCCATAATAAAATAATTAAAATTAAATAAAAACATTATGCAAGATTTATTATTATTATTATTTTGTAAATCAAAAATTACCAAATTAAATACAAGGTATTAAAATAATTTTCTTCGGGAATTTTGTTTTAGCAGAAACATTATTAATTATAAATATTGACAATTTTAAAATTTTGTTTATGAGGTCAAGGTTTATGAGACAAGTCCAGTATATTTATTTTCGATCTATTGATATAAAATGCGAAAAAATTCGGAATATATTTATAAATTAACAAATTTGGTGATTATCGGTATAGAATAGATAATGATAATTGAATTTAGCGATCATTTAAAATGAGAATTTACTAAAAAATACAAACGAAGCAATAAACTAGAATGAACTATTCCCGACGAAAGTTTGAATGATACGAAGGCATGAACTTTGGCATATTAAACATTCAATTAATGTAAACTATAAATACTTTTAATGATGTTTTACTGATTAATAAAAATTTATTTAATTTAAATACGAGATAAATTTTATTATATTATTTTTATAAATATTAAGCATCGGAAATGTATTTTATTTATTCTGTGGGAACGAAGCCGTAGCCAGCACGAGGCTACATTTTGTTACATAAGCTATTTTAAAATTCTTGCACATTTTATTGGCACGGAAGTAATTTTGGCATGAACGATTAGTAATATATTTTAGCATTTTAATCAAGGGAGGAAGTGCAAATAAATTAAATACTTTTATGACATTATTTCATTGCGCAGTAAATTTAACATGCGTTAATGTTTGACGGACGCGTTTACGTAGATTGATTTGTCATTAGATTCCGTTAACGCCATAACTTTTAGCTGCTAATAGATTAATTTGAGAATTTAATAAATCTGAGTTCAAGTTATAAATTTTGAAATCATTACAACCTCCAAAATTGTGATGGCGACGATTGACGCGTCGCGTGTCGCAAGAGCTGCGCGAATAGACCAAGATTACAAAATTAGTCTACTCTCTTTGCACTTCATTTATTTTATATAAAACGCTAATACATATTCCTAAATTTTAATCATCAGTATTGCTGCCCTACATGCTGTATATTAAAATATTTTCAACTTTTAGAAAATATAGTGTCTTTTTTATTTCAGAAAAAGTATCTTAAAATATTTTTCTTCTTAATTAACGTATACGAATAAAATCATATTACATGATAAATTTCCTAAATTTATACAAAACTTGAATTAATTGGAGTTTTGATGCAATTTTAAAAAATTTCTCCGTTATAATATATAATTTTTATCATCAAGTGTTTAATTACGATTTATGCGAATAACGAAAGAAATTATGGCTAGTTATATTTAACAGAATGAATAAGTGTAAATAATAACATGATTAGATAAAAATTTGAGGCCCTGAAAATCCGGGAAACCCCGCATATGTCCGTTTTCGGCATTACTTCATAGATATCATTTAATTATTTCAAAATGTATAAAGTAAAATATTTAATTATAATTGAAAAAGAAATAAACTACGATAGATTTGAGGAAGATTTCATTAAGTTTTAATATTTTTTATAGCAGAAATAACGAACGTAAGACTTATGAAACAAGACGAAAAAATGGACACATCAAAATTAATTGATACAACATTAAATCGTTTTAAAATACAGCTATTATAAACAAGAAAATAAAACTGCTTACCAGCTATTATCGGTAGAATTCATGTTTTTAGCTTGGAATAAACTAAATCTCCTTAAACAGATGCTTATATTTCATGAATGCATCAACGACCGATTGATAAGATAGTAGTTGACAATCGCCCCGAGCGATGGCGGGTTTGTATCGCATAACATGTATAATTATTCAAAATGGCAAATGTGCACTTTTTTTTTTGTAGAATGTGTGAACTGAATTAAAACTGTTAGTTAATATATTTATAAATGTTGCAATTACAGTTAATTAAATTTATATTTAAATCGTTCCATTAATTTATCATTTCGACTTTTAAATTATTTTTTATCATTGTTTGTTATTGCCCTAATAGTCATTAAAAATAATAATAATAATAATAATAATTAACAGTAAGAATATATTAATGTCTTTATCTTTTTATTGTTAATAATCATTAATTAATAACTATTTTATTTTTAACATCTTTCAGATGGAGCTATTTAGAAATTTTGGAGTCATGAACAATATTGTAGTAAGTTGATAGAAATAATTTTTCTTACACAGATTTTTATACATATAAATTAAATACTGCAATACCCAAGCTTCGACACACATTAATTGATTAAAAAATAAAATAAAGTTTTGATTTAAAATAAAATTTAATATTTTATCTGTACACTATGTAATGAGATGATTTATGATATAAATTTGCAGTTTAAGCTTTCAAAATTCAGAAAAATGGGACATAATCTTTATCTGTTCAAGTTTTAGATTAGTCATAAAGTTGTGTTATGACATAGTAATTCAGGAAATTTCTTTTAGATAGTTTAAAAACTATTTTTTTTTTTGTTCACAATTTAGAGAATCTTTTTTTTAAAGGATAAAAATCCATAATTTTCGTCATAAATGGTTTTTTAAATCAAAAACATATTTATAATTGATTAAAAAATATACTTGGCAGCGAAATATGTTCCCAGTTCTAATAGTTATACATAAAATATTAAATAAAATTTCAATTTTATATAGAACACACTATTAAAGTAAGTCTTCAAGAACACCTGTTGTTATTCACCCTTTCAGAAAAATTAGAATGAAATTATATCCTTTAGAGGTATCAAGATTTTCCATTGCTAACATCTTAAGTTATCTTATCCAGGAAGTTTTTTTAATGAAAACAAGTGAGTTGCTAGTTATGCTAAAAAGTGTGTCCAAGGACAGCTGATAAAATATTCATGTTTTTTTATAAACTTTAAAGTTGATTTCTTCTGTGTCTAATTAAGATGATAAAAAAATAAAAAAATGATTAAATTACATTAGTGTTTTAATTATTAGATATTAAAGTTGTTGAGACATAATTAACAAATATCAACAGTACAATGTATAAATCTGTTTAATTCCTTTATTAATCCAGAAATTTATTAATAATTTATGGTATTGATTTATTTATTTTAATAAATAGTAGTAATAATCGAATTTTACATAAAAATTTTTTATGATTTAAAGCATGATGTTCACATTACTAATCTTTCAAGAAAACATAAACAATTTACATTTTATTACTCTTTCATATAATAGGTTCTATTAAAAAAAAAATGGAACGTGGCTACTTTCTACTTCAAAGGGTCAAGTGACCACCTGACCCTTTGGTCAGGTGGTACTTGACCCTTTGAAGTAGAAAATAGGAAATAAAGGCTGGTGTATAAGTCGCTTTTCTATATACAGATGTTGAGAATTTTCTATCAATTATAGTGTTGTTGTCATCTAAAAAATGGGCATTGGTAATTGATTGATGCTCTAACTTAATATTCAAGCCTAGTGCGTCATCCTTAAAATATTCCATGATGCACCCTACATCTTTGAAGTCACTGCATATAATAAATAAATCATCCACATATTTTTTAGGAATTTGAGGTTAGTATATAACATAGAAGGTACTTGTTGTTCTCGCCGTCTTATAACTAGCTCGGCCATAGGTCTGCCTATAGGGATGCCTTTAGTTTGCCTATAGAATCGATTACCATATGTGAAGAACGAGTTGTATGTTATTAGATGGAATAGATAATGTAGTATGGCTGCTAATACATTTAAATCTCTCGTGTTTTCTCCTAAGAAGCAATATAAGCATTAACAAGCTGGCTCAATTTGGATTGATGGAAACAGCAATATGTAATCTGCAACTATAGTCTATTTCAAGATAATTGACAGCTGAACCACCAAAGATAGCCTTATATTCATATGTGATTTGTAAATAAATGCACGTGCAACAAACAAACACACCTCCAGTGCTGTTTTGCGAGGCATAATAATGAATCATTTATCATGATATAGATATACGGAATATTTATGACGACCTTCTAAATTTATTTTGAGAAGTTAGCTTTCTTTTTAATACTTTTTAGTACAATAGTTTTAGTAAATAATAAATATGCCTTGTTTATTTTATTCTTACTTATTATAGAAAACATTGTGGAAAATAGCTTATTAATAAAGCTAAATTAATATCACAAACTATAGCTCAAAAATATTATTAAATACATAGCTATTATTTCAAAATAACTATAATAAAAACAAGAACAAAAATTTTGTCTCGTAATTATAAAACGTATATTTTTATATCATTTCAATAATAATTCAATAGTTTATTTCCTAAAACAACAAATTATATGATAATATATCATTTTTATATTTTAAAACATTAATACTAATTTTAACTAACAGAATATTTTTCTTTTGTGTAGAAATATCCACAACAATAGTAGTGATTTACTGTCAGCTTATCATGAAACAGACTATAGCATGATATCATTATTCTCTCTATTGTAACTATTTAATTTTTGAATAAATTCTGAGGATGAAGCCACAACAAAAAGGTGATTTGATTTGAAAAGCCACAACAAAAAGATGATTTTAACAATTGTGTGCACAATGTGGCCAGTTTCTTTTCTAAAGGAATGAGTGGCAATAAGATCTTGTCCACTGTAGGGCAGATGAATATTAGTTGTTTTTGAGTCCTGATGTAGGCATGAAGTGATGAGCAGGTAGAATTTGATAGATGTTTATAATAAGACTAGTTAACTTTTCACTTTTCTTTTTTAAATATAACTAATAAAGATTCACAGCTCATTAAGTGAAAAACTACATTATTAAATTCAAATTTTTTCACTTAATGAGCTGTGAATCTTTATTAGTTATATTTAGAATTTGATAGAGGTTTGCATTTCCAATAAGCGGGAAAGTCAGTTCTACATAATAATTTAGATAGACAGTTTTGTAGTCTAGGTGTGGGATCATTTGAAAGGAGTTCTGCACCTGAAGTCATTATATGGTCAGATAATATATTATCATATTGAATAGTTGGCATAAGAACAATTTTCTTGGTCTTATCCTTCTGCATGCATATTAAGTTGTTAACTTTCAACCACAGTTTGGTATGTTCCAGTTTAAGATGGGTTCTTAAACTGCTCTATTGTTCTAGAATCTAGAACATAGTATTTCTTTTATCTATATTTATGCTTGTGTTCTATATTTGTACTGTTTATAGCTGAAGATGGTTTATTTAATCAAAACTTTACTTAAAAAATAAATATGCTTTTGTTTTTAAAGTGATTGTTGTTTAATGCTGTTTTATTTGCTACTTTTTGATATTCTGTATGAGAAATTTATTTTTTAAAGTCATTCTTTTTTCAGAAAAATTGTCTATCATTTTAATCATTTAAATTCTAACATTTTAAGCTTATAGATTTCCTTTCAAAATAATAATAATAAATCTCTCTCTTAATTATTAACTAATGCATATATTAACAATTTTTTTAATAAATTCAAACACTTATTGTATGAATGACTTTAATACAAAATTTTATAATTTTTATAGATTGATAATTTCAATAACAAGAATATATGTTGTTATTTGTCAAATAGTAAATTTTTATTTAATATTACATTATGTTGTGTCTTTTTTTTTATCAATTTATATAATAATTATTAGTTAATAATTTGGTTTCTGTCTTGATGCTGCTTTTTCTAAAATTTATAATTAAAGCAGGAAATGAAAATACCACTTGTGATAATATTTATTTCCTGCTTTGATCACAAGCATTATTTAATGATTATGAGAATTATTAAATGCTGAACAGTATATTTATTTTATATAGTTGTATATTTCATTTATTATTATAATTTAAAAATAATAATAACTTGCAAAATACCATAAAAAATTTATGTAAAATTGATCACTGATGTTAAAATAGATATTTAAATAGAAACAGCTTGTAAGTAATATCTGTTAGTATGAATCATTGACTTAAAAAGAATTCAAGGTGAATATTATAAAAAAAGGTAGGGATAAAAAAAGTACAAACCAGGAATGCATTATGTGGATATTTTAAGATCTAATCTTTTTTTTTTATCATCATAGTTGTAAGATTTGGAACACTAAATTTGTAGATTTATAGTAATTTATTCAGTTTTCAAATTCTATTTATGAAATTTTAGCATACATAAGAAAGTGCATATAAAAGTTTCATAAAAAAATATAATGGGTATCAAAACAAAATCTATATGATCAATTTACAGCTTGTTATGGAATTGTACAAGTTCCAACTGGTCCCTGGTTCTGTAGAAAATGTGAATCACAAGAACGTGCTGCAAGGGTGGTAAGTAGTTAATATATATTCTAATAAATTTAATAAAACACCAAATTTATTTAATTCAAAATATTTCAATTTTAGGCACTTATGAATCTGGTTATACTTCCAATATTAACTTATTTTCATAGTTTGTCAAATATCTTTTATATAAAAATGTCAAATAATAGGTCTATTATTTTACTTCTTTCAACGAAAGAAAAGCTGACTGTTATGATACGTATTTAAAAAACATTTTAAACAAAAAATATTATCTGGCTTTATAATAAAGACACTTAGATTTTATTATTCATATATGTACTTAACTATATACAGTATAATCAAATAATTTATTTCTTAAATTTATATTTTAATATTTTTCTTACACTTAAATCTTATTTGATTTGTATCCTGTACCCAATTCGAAAAATTGATCAATAATATTTTCGTAATCTAGTCGAAAGTATTTTTTTCTTACAGCAAATATTGCTAAAGACCTCAGCCTTTCTTGTTCATTTGAATTTCTTTAAATAATTTTTAACTGGTTTTAAAACAGAAAGATCTCTCTCCTGTTGTATTACTTACAGCAGCGTTTCCCAAACTATGTTCTGCGGAATATCATAAAAAATTATGAAAATTAATATAAACCTCTTATATTTTAAATGTTGTGTCAAGTTGAAACTGAAGTCACTAATTTATTTTACTATTTTCATGTGTTTTATTTTATATAATTACAATTTGAAAATAAGTGTTTGTCTTTTTGATTCTTATGCTTACTGGCCTAATTTATTTAATTATTATTATCTATCTATACCAGGGGTTCCAAACTGGCAGCCCTCAAAGTGATTTTTCGTGGCCCCCCAACACTCTTAACTAAAATGAAAATGAGAGCAATATGTTATGAGATAATAGGAAAAGCTTGAATAATAGGAAGTAATTCTTGCTTCATAGCTATGTCATACTATGATGCACTAGTTTGATTTTAATGAAATTTTTTGTACAAGTTTTTTCAATTCGGCTTATCGGACATATATGTACTAGTGTTTCTGATTTCCCAGCCTTTTTTCATTCCCAGGAACATAAAAGCCATTCCTGGGAATCCCGGGAATGGATTAAAATTTAATAAAATCTATAAAAGTAGTTATTTATAATTAATATTAATAAAAAATACACAAAAGAAAGATATTAATAAATTCCAAAATTTATAATCCTTTATATATGACTAATTTACAATTCGAACTACAAAATACAAATAAAATTCATTACTCATTCTTAATGTATGATTTGAGGAAATATAAGCAATCAATGCTCTTATCGCTCAGCCTAGTTCTTAGCTTTGTTAATAAACAAACAGGCAACAGAAAATGCTCTTTTTGCTTCACCTGATGATAGAGGAATTGTTTTCAGAGCCTTGCCCAGTTTTATAATACTTTATGATCGATTTCCTGTTGACTCAAATAACTGTAATTCTTGCTTCACAATCTTACTCAAGCTAGAACTAAGGCTAGTTGAACAACATAGGACCTTTGCTTTCAGTGAATCGCTTTTTTTAATTTTTTGTTTAACATCATTTGTTTCTCTTCCAAGTTTCCCATGTTCTCTTCTTCACAAATTAAACAGGTAATTCACCATCACTTTTTAAATTACCTACTTAACATTTTAATAACAATTTAATTTAAAATAGCAAAGTTTTATGTTGACTTCATAAGAAGGAAAAGAAGTAAACTAACCAACCAAGTCGTAAGAAGGAAAAGAAGTAAACTAACCAACCAAGTTGACAACACCTGTCATACTCACAGATCAATTAGGTATAATCCATGATCAGATGTGAGTGCAACTCAGTTAGTAAACCACACCTACATGTTTTTCCATACTGCCAATTATCAAATTCTTTGATAAATAACTCTCATACAGTCTTTGGGATTATATTTAATTATATTTTATAATTTTTTGTATCTGCGCATTAGTACCCAGGAATTCCTGGGAATACAAAGTGTGAAAATCTTGTCATTTCCCGGGAACCTGGGATCCCGGGAAAGAAACACTAAAGAAGGCTTTTGGATTTATGACACAAACTAAGTGCTTTCCTGCAAGAACTATATCGTTTTGTGCAAAATTTCTTACCAAAAAAAGTGTGTCATAAATGAGAACCTGTATTTTTTTTGGATAGGCAAATACAATAATCAACTTCCAAACAATCCCTCTACGTGCTAGCGGGCATGTTAAAAGATTTATTTGTTGTGTTATAAACTCATTTAAAAAATTTAAGTAGTTATGAATATTTGAATCTATAAAATTTTAATAAAAGCTTTTGTTTTTTGTACAGGAAATGTGACTTTTAATGCTTAATAGTAAAATTGGATTGATAACGAGGAATTAAATTAAAAAATATGCATAATTAAAACTAATTATGTAGTAATTATATATTTTTGCAATATGTTTATTTGATTACACAATTTTTTAATTATCCTATCTATATTCTGAATCTTTACTCTAAAATGTAATTTAAAAAAATTTAAATGTGATGTGGCTCCGCGACAATCTTACAGGCTCATTAAATGGCCCTTGAATTAAAATGAGTTTGACACGCCTGATCTATACTATAAAATAACTAAGGTGTTCCGTAAAAATTTTGAGATTTGTGAAGTGTTCCATCATTGAAAAAGTTTGGGAAATCCTGATTTACAAGCATAGTTAAGTAAATTCTTAATAATATTTCGTTATTAGGAAAAGAAGGAATGTTAATTATGAACTGGTACATATCGTTCAGGCTTTGCAAATTTTGTTTTTCTCGCCATTAAAATAAATTGTGTCAGTTCATCATCTACTTCTTCAACATCAATGTCATTGAAGTAAACTTTTTTATTTCACTTGTATAATCCGATACGTTCTTTAAATCTTCAAATTCTGTAAAAAATACTTGAAATATTTTGTTAATTTCTTGATATTTTTGGAATTTCGTGTAAATTTCGCTTCAAATTTTGTCACTAATAACATAGAATGTATTTATTTCAAAATCTGCTTGACATTTTTTATTTTTAAATTTATTATTATTTATTTTTTGTTTTTTTTGTACTGAAGCAGGGCTCATTTGAATTATGGGCCCTAGACATTTGTCTTATTTGTTTATTGGTTAATCTGGCGCTGTACTTTATCCATTGATACTTTTTAAAAGAGAAAATTCTGTACTATACTGTATGTATATGATGATATTCTGTACTATACTGTATATATACGATAACAAAGCTGAATAATAGTACTGTATGTTAAATAGCTAACAGCAAAAAGCCCATCTTTCTGGTGTTTCACCCTTCAAAGCCGAGTAATTGTTCTTGGACTGCTCCACGTCCAATTTTACTAAATTAGCATAATTTTGTTAATTGACAACCTTTTTTCTAATATTACTGTTATATTTATTTCCTTTCTGTATTATTTTCACACACAAAGCAATAACATGTTAATAATGAAACAAGAAGCAATAAATATTGAAAATGGATAAAAACTAAAGCTTGAAATTTCTTGTTATTATTATTATTAGTAAATGATCAACTGAATAGTTTATTATTAAATTTTATACTGCCATTTCTATTCGTTGGATAAAATATTTCATAGAATCTTTAATCGAAAAATTGAAATTTCAGATTGTCAAAAAAGTCATCACTTTCGAAGCTTTGTGACGTAATATTCTTTGTTACGTCAGAATAGCCATAAATATCATTATACAAGGTGTTTCAAAATGAATATCGGGGTTTTGAGGCTTCGTAGTATTTATTACATTTAACTTACAGTTATAAATAATACATCAAATGAAAGAGCAACTCAAACAGTTTTTCCTACAAGTGTTCACATTGAACACTTCTCGTTACACGGCACGCATCGAGTCGATAGGCGAGTTCTTCCCAAACCTTGATCAGTGTGTCTGGAATAATTGTTGCAACAACTACTTTAATCCTGTTTCTTAACTCGGGTAGGTCAGCTGGTAGCGGAGGCACATACACATTATCCTTTATGAACCCCCAAAGGTAAAAATCGCAAGGCGTCAGATCGGGTGAACGTGGAGGCCATGCGAAACAAGCTCTGTCATTCGGCCCCTTGCGGCCAATCCAGCGTTCGGGTACAAACAACATTCACCCGATCTGACGCCGTGCGATTTTTACCTTTGGGGATTCATAAAGGATAATGTGTATGTGCCTCCGCTACCAGCTAACCTACCCGAGTTAAGAAACAGGATTAAAGTAGTTGTTGCAACAATTATTCCAGACACACTGATCCAGGTTTGGGAAGAACTCGCCTATCGACTCGATGCGTGCCGTGTAACGAAAGGTGTTCACATTGAACACTTGTAGGAAGAACTCTGAGTTGCTCTTACAATTATAAATAATACATCAAATGAAAGTTAAATGTAATAAATACTACGAAGCCTCAAAATCAAAATATTCATTTTGAAACACCCTGTACTTCCAATTATTATAATGTTTATTTACTTGTTTCTTTAAATTTTGTGTCTTAATTGATTTCCTAATATAGCCAAAATAATTCTTTTTTATTTTAATAGGTACAAATAATTGAATAGAAGTATAGAAAATACTATAAAGATAATCAACAAATTGTTGAATATTCAAATACTGAGAGTAAAGAATGTTCCACTTCTGATCAAGTATAAAATTTATTATACCATACCAATCCACATGAAGCCAATCCTTTAAATATACCCTAGAACAGTTATCTTTCTGTTTTAGTATGTGAACATAACTAACCTCAAATGGAATATGATCAGAGTTCAGCCCAACAGAAGGAAATACCTCAATATAATCTAAGTCAGTAAATAACAGATCAAGAAAGTTATCTTTCCTAGTAGGAAAGGTAATTGAGTTAAGTTATTAAAATTTTATCAATTTATCAAAAAACGCTTCTTGAATATCAAATGAATCAAAAAACGCTTCTCCATTTCTCTAAGATCCCATCTTAAATTAGAAAAATTAAAATTCCCCAACAATACCACATTAAAATCAGGATACTTATCCAATGATTTGTTTATGATGTCTATTGATATATGGACTTGTTCTTCTGATATTTGGTGGATAATAAACCAATATAGTAAGAATTTTTAACGCCTTACAAACTGACACTAATACATTATCACAGCAAAAATCCAATAACACAGTTTTATAGTTTTTATAGGCTAATAACAAACCTCCACCTCTTCTGTTTTCTCTATTAATCAGTATAACAACATACTTATAATATCTAAAGATGTTTATTACATCATTATCTTCATTCGTCAACCAAGTTTCTACATAGCATATAAAGTCCTAATTCAATGTTAAAATATTCTCCAAATAATCAAGCTTATTTCTCAACGATTAACAATTTTGATAAAAAATTTTAATGACTCTACGGTCATTATTGTTCATTAATTGCTATCTATTCTGTGGTTGATTAGTTTCTATGGAAGAATAGATCTCCCCTTCGTTTATAGCAATCTTCTCAACATGCAAATCCACATTTCTACTAGGCTTTAACATATTTTGCATTTTATTTTCATTATCAAAATCAAAATCTTCATAAGACTATTCCATTTGGCCAAAATTTTTCTTGTAGAAAAACTTCTAAATCTTTCTTGTCTACTGAAATACAAAATGAAGAATATGTTTGATACTTTGTTCTACACTTATAAACTCTAACAGAAAACTCGCCCTTACCACTTATGTAAGTTTTAATATCATCGACATTGGTACTAGAATCTAATCTTGAAATGAAAATTTTCTCGTACTTATTGTTTTGAGTCACAACCTTTAAAACTTTATTATTAGTTACGTGCTCTAATCTTGAAATGAAAATTTTCTCGTACTTATTGTTTTGAGTCACAACCTTTAAAACTTTTTATTAGTTACGTGCTCCACTTCCTATGCCGCCTAGATACCTCTATCTGGTAAACGTTTGACCTTTGACCCTTGGTCCATTAGGGATTTTTTGGTGTTTCGGCCCCCTTTGGATGTATTAACAGTTGTATCACTCTTCTTAGCTTTATCAACTGTACTAGGATAAATTTGTCGCACTACTTTCCCAATTAATGCTTCTGAATATGTAACTTTTCGTTGAATTCCAGAATCTTCTAGTTGATCATTCAACTTCTCTATTCATTTTAACCCTCGATATCGAATCCGATACAATAGCTTTCAATTCATTCCTAAAATCACTTTCAACTTGACTATATGATTTTAATTTACCATTATATTCTATCAAATTGTAATTTAACTGCATTAACTTATCATTAATTACATCCTGACCATTAAGTTTATCTTCTATTCTTTGAATTCTTTCTTCTAAATTACAAATTTTTTCACATAATAAATCATTACTCTTCTTTATCATAAAACACATGAAATTCACTTTTAATAGACTCCATTAATGAATAAACAATATCCTCAGACCAATTAGAAGTTATACATCTATTACCTTTTGTTTCTTCAGTGGTAGTAGAACCACCCTCATTTTGACCGATGGAGTCAAAATGATATATATTAATATATACCGTATATAATATATAAATCTATAAATTACATAAGTAAGTTATGGATTTCAGCATAAAATCATAATTCGCATAATCAGGGCTACGTTTATACTTTTTGAGGCCCTAGGCGCAACATCATTACGATGCCCCAAAATAACAAGTCTCTCAATTTCAATTATGAATTTCATATTTAAAAAATAAGTACTTTATTTTATAACTATAACTGGGCTGTTTTTTTATATTGGATTGTTTGTGAGGAATAAGGTTTTAAAATGTGGCCCCATAGAGAATGAAGCCCCAGCTTGCGTCTAATGAGCCTTATGGTAAATGCGGCTCTGCGCATAATCGTAACAATAATTCCCGGAGCATTTTTGGCGTGTAAAACCATAGTAGTTTTTCGTCATTACGATGACGGTCACGTGACGTATTACTTCTCGTTCAACATAGCAGCGGTACTTGGTTCGTTTATCCCATTCTGAGGTAAATTTTTCGAAATATAACCGGTGTCACTTTCGCCCATGGTTCTATTATAATTTTTGATCAGTTTATTGTCGCCTTACCGAAGCACGGCGAAAGTAATACATATCGAAAGGGGGGCTGAAACACGCAAAAAATCCCTATTGAACCAAGGATCAAAGATCAAACGTTTACGAGATATAGATCAGCAAAGTTCCGTTTATTGTAAATGGCGCATGCGGTTTGGCGTTGTGCCTGGTGTCGCTGCGATCTGCGACGCGACGCGTCCCGTTCCCGTGCTCCACTACCTATGCCGCTTAGATGCCTCTGTATCTGGTAAACGTTTGACCCTTGGTCCATTAGGGATTTGCTCCACTACCTATGCCGCCTAGATGCCTCTGTATCTGGTAAACGTTTGACCTTTGACCCTTGGTCCATTAGGGATGTTTTGGTGTTTCGGCCCCCTTTCGATATGTATTACTTTCGCCGTAAGGCGAAAGTAATACATATCGAAAGGGGGCCGTTTTCATTTCCCTCTAGCACGAACTTGTAGGACGAAACGTCTATGCATAGCGAGTCGCGTAATGGCGCGCCGTTCTTGCTAAAGTAGATGACGGTATGTAAGTAAATGCGTGTTTGTACGAACCGATAGAAAAATTTTGTTGGCTAAATGGTAGATTACCTGCCTGTTGGCAGAATGCGGGTTGCATTATATCGCGCGGCATCACACTATACAACAGGCATTTTTAATAAATATATATATATATGTCCTCTAGACTACAGTAGAGAAATTAATTGTGGTCTGGAAATGTGTATATACTGTATATATATATGTTTATTAAAAGATACAGCACAACATGCCTTTCAGTAGCAGGTAATCTATCATTTTGCTGGTATGTTAATCGGAAGGGGGGGCCAAAACACGAAAAATATTACTAATAGACTATGGGTTCTAACGGATTTATATAGAGCTTACCTCTAGGTTTTCTAGCTCCGTTGCTGGGTCCTCGTTGCGTGTTCCGAATGCGTTTGAGATGTTACATCTTCTTCGGCACTCAACTGTTTGTGTCCGTATCCATTATCGAAAATTTCCGGCAACAATAACAAAAACTTTGCTCTTATCTCGATGTCCTAATGTTTCCTCCGTTCGGATGGATATTCGTTCGAGCACTTTTTCACATCCTAACCAGCCACTCGGTCCTAATACAGCGAAACAACTTTCTAGCCGATCGGCACTCCCTCTGCAAGTTTTCTTTTCCGTCGAAACCAAAGTCGAAGCACACGATTCGCCTATATTATAATCGAAAAGCGGATGCGAAAAAAACATCCTTTTTTTAATCTTACGGCATAACACCACATTTCTATTATATATACCTATATATGTTACAGAAATGTAGCGTTTTTTCCCAGATGTCAAGGGAATTATGCAGTAAGGGTAAAAAAAAGGTATTTTATACTATATATATTCTATAATATTATAATATATATATACACATGAGTGAAAGAAAAATCTGTACCCCTCCAAATAACTTGATAAATATCATAAATTTCAAAAATCTGTTAATGCCAACAAATAGGAAGTGATAGATGGGCTACCCGAAGGTGATCTTCAAATGAACTGATGATGCAAATGAGGACACTCGCGAATCCTATTTCATAAACAGTAACACATAGGGAAAAATTTTCAATTACAAACTTGTTCAGCATTCAATTTTGAACACTTGTAAAAAAACTTCATCAAAATCGGATGAATAGTTTGCCAAAAATAACATTAAAACATTTTTACACGCAAAGGGTTGACACTTATTTTTGATCCATAAATAACAAATCAACACCAAATCAATAAATTGAAAACAGCCAGCCTAATCTACAAGAAAAAATTAATCAAGGATGTGCTCAAAATGTCTTCCACCAGCACCCAAGTATAGTTGAAGTGAGGTGAGTTATATTATACGTTATATCCAGTTATAATAATATAACAGGATATTCAGTATCTGGCGGCGGCCACTTATAAAGCCCGTCACAATGGCCAACACCCATGATGGGGTCAACTGGATGGTTGAAGAATGAGGTTCAACAGGCCGGGCCCGGACCCCTCCTGAAAAACTGAAGGTGTGGAACTTGGATTTGAACCCGGTCCTCCAGGGTGGTAAGCCAAAGCTTTACCACGCGGCCATCTGGCCGACAGTACAGTTGAGAATGATGTTGGATGGAGTTCCTCACGAAGTGTCAGTAGAAATCTCTGTATAAGCTGTAATGATGCCGTCTTGAAGATCCTCTACTGTTATTACGCAAGAATAAAAGTTGTGGTGGCTGCATTGTGGCAACCTGATTTTGGGCGGTTTAAAAAAGTGACATCTGATAGATCTAAGTCTTTTCCGATAAAGTCGAGCCGCAGTAGCAACATTCGCATTACATATGACCATGGCTGTCATTTCATTAAGTGTGTACTCAGCCATTACACTGTACATATAAATTGAATTTCGCGTGTGTGAATGTGGCTTTCTATGCCAATTTTTTGTCAACAGATGACGCCACTTTCCATTCAGGAAGAATACTAAGTGGCGGGGCGAAACAAGCCCTTCCATTGACTGCCCACCCCGGCGGAGGGGTCAGCTGGATGGTGGAGGACGGGGATCGACGGGCTGGGCCCGGACCCCATGATAAATATTTTCAAGTGGTGGGACCTCCAGAGTGGAAAGCCGAAGCGTTTCCACCCGGCCAATCCAGCCGACTTTTTATGCCAATTAAATAATAAGACGACAGAGTCAGAGTGGAAACCTCCAGAAATTTCCAGAACCAAATGTGGAAGGTATCTGACATGATTTGTAGATAAAAATGTTTTCGTTTCATTTTTGGGCGAACTATTCATCCGATTTTGATGAAGTTTTTTTAAAATGTTCAGAATCGAATGCTGAACAAGTTTGTAATTGGAAATTTTTCCCTACAAATTGCGGTTTATGAAATAACATTCGCGAGTGTCCTCATTTGCATAATCAGTTCATTCGAAGGTTACCATCAGGTAGTCCATCCGTGACTTCCTATTTATTAGCATTAACAGATTTTTAAAATCTATATTTATCAAGTTATTTGGAGGGGTACAGAGTCTTCTTCCACCCTGTATATTATATTATTATAGAATATATACAATGAAATCATTCGAGATTAGTACCGATTATAAAATCGATATATATTTTAATTACGCAAACAATCGAGGAAATTATATTATTATAGAATATATACAATGAAATCATTCGAGATTAGTACCGATTATAAAATCAATATATATTTTAATTACGCAAACAATCGAGGAAATATTCAGCATTTATTCATTCAATTATTCTCATTATTAATACCAGAATAACAATAAATTGCCATATTTATAAAAACGTCTCGGAAGCCGTAAAGAACCGTGGCGGAGCGGCGATAAGGAAACAGCGTACGAATCATACGGCTCACCGGCACAGGTGAGGGTGGGCCGTACCTGTGCCCTCGCGCGACTTCGTCGGCGAGCTGCAGGCATTAGCAAAAATGCAAAGACGTTCGATAACACGCGCAGTCAGTGGTCACTTAACTATGGGGATACTGCGCAGGAGCAAAACGCTTGGATAGTCCGAATGGAAGTAGCTACGGACAGAGGCAGGGCCGCATTTACCGTAAGGCGCATTAGCCCAAGCTGGGGCCACATTTTAAAACCTCACTCTCCTCACACAACAATATAAAAAACAGCCCAATTATAGTTGCAAAATAAAGTACTTACTTTTCAATATTAAATTCTTTATTAAAATTGAAATAGACTTATTTTGAGGCATCACAATGATGTTTCGCGTAGGGCCTCCAAAAGTATAAATGTGGCCCTATACAGATGATTAGGCTTTCGAGTTTCGTGAAAAAAAGGTGAAATGAATAATAGATTGGAAAAAAGGAGGAAGATACTAGAGGACGAAAGAGCGACAAAAGGAAGCGGGAAAAAGCGAAATAAGGGATGAAGAGGGGAAATATTTAATTTTGCTGCCCAATGGCACCACGCCAAGTAATTCCTCACCACGCGGGACACGATACGCTAAAGTAAAAAAAGAAATTCGTTGGTTTACCTCAGTTTAAGTTATCTTAAACAGTATACTGTAATAAGTAAATTAAAGTCTTAAGGTCCGTATAAAAAAATATATATATATATCTTATAAAATATATCATTTGAGAACTATTTCAGTTATTTTTACTTATTTACAGAAATTGTTAAGCATATAATTTGTTTTAAAAATCACAATTTTTTAATATTCTTAAAATTAAACAATTTTAAACCTTGGTGATAAAAGTTTTAGTAGTATGAAATATATTAAAGAGATAATTTATGATAAAATTATTATTATTTATGTCATTTTATGAAGAAATATCTTGCTACATAAACTTATTAGCCTTTTAGATAATTTATATATATATAAAATAAAATTCAAAGAAGATATCTGTGTTCACTTTAATAACATGCTATATATCAAGATCAGAAATGAGTGCTTTTCCTATTAATTCATGAAGTAATTTTTGAAGTAAACTAGTTTTCGTTAAGATAAGGTTAAAAACCTGTTCTTAACTATAAGAGCTTTGTTTAGTTAATGAATGAAAAGCATTTTGTATATTAAATCAATAAAAAAAATTTTTTTTCTGTGTATGTACAGTAAGAGTATATTTTTAACACAGCTAATGACTACAGTTAACTTGAAAATAATACATTTTTTGTTTCTGTAACAAGTTTTTCGTTTTTAGAATATATAAGTGCGGTTGAATTTCTGATGATGGTACTTATAGGAGTATAAGATAAAACTAGAGACGTTTCTCCGTAATTATCTCCGTGACAAGAAAACTTATGCAAAGTAAAATGAAAATCTTGTGTTGTGTAGGCCTACTAAACTGAACAAAAAAAAAGTGATGTTCAGTTATGTAAAAAACATTTTGAAATTTAAAAAAAACGCAATGAAACTATTAATTGTATAAATAGAGTTCAAGTTCCTGTTAGTTTTTTTACGATTTTTTGTTGCAATTCTGAGTAATTCGTTAACGAATTTGCATCTTTAAATTTTGCATTATTTCTAAAACTTATATTTTATTTTCTTACGTTTTTAACGCGATTTTTTTTTATATATATATCCTCTCTAGTTACGCGCACTCATCGCGGCTACAGGCGTCAGTAATATAAGGAAATTGTCTTATTTTTCTCTAGCAGTACCGGCTGAGCTTTTAGCGAAAATTTTTGTTACTTCCCTCAAGTCGTCAGTTTTGACGCTCCACGTCAAAACTGACGACTTGAGGGGGAGCAACGGTGAACGGATTGTTTAAATTATATGTAAAAAATAATTGTCTTACTACAATAATAATAACAAAATGCGCCAGTGGGCAAAGCTCGATCGTATGTTGAGCCGGCCCTGTTTTCTAGAATTGCAAATCCGTGAAAAACGTTTGAAGCGGCTCATCACAGATTACACGTCTCTCATATTTAATGCTCAAAATGTTAGATCTACATACACATGTATGCAATATTATAATCAGTGTACATATGTATATAGTAAAACTGAGCTCAATTGTTAATCATTGGTTAGAATAAATTACATTCGCATAATTATTAGTTTAAGTAGGTCGTCAGATTTCCCTTTATTGGAATTACATAAAAAAATATTTATACGTAATTGAATAGAATATAAATAAAAATATTTTTTAGTATAGATCTTACATATAATTTGCAATCAAATATCTGTAGTTAAGAGAATAAGATCAAGGTTGTTTATATAAATTTTATTACTGTGATAGAATTCAAATGAATCCGAAATTTTATGTAACTACTGTACTCGTTACTAGAATACTATAGATCTGCGCCGGTTCTATACTGAGTCGATCGTCTAGGAGTGTCGTAATATGACAATTTTGCTAATAAAAATCGAAAAATAAATTATAATCTGGAAAAAAAAAAATAAAAAAAAAAATCTTATTTGATGATGATGATGATAATGATAATATAGGTTTATTAGAAAACTGGATCTGCCGCCTTATATGTTATGTAAATAGCATACGATTCAACGCTGCCCTCTGCTTTGAAATATTGAAACTTTGCAATGATTTTTTTTTAAAAGTTGCCCAAAACATTCAGATACTGTATTGTGCTTTTTATTTGGTAGCATAAGTGGAAGTGGTGTTTAAGTAGGTCTATATACTAGGCGAAATAATTAATATTGGTCCTGTAGATCGCATCAATTTGAAATATCCAAAAATCGTTTTAATCTTCATTCAGTGGTAAATTATTTTTTTTTCATTTTCCATTCATACTATTCAGTACTACTAGAAATAGAGGAATGCGTGGTTCAGAACACAAAATTAATGTTTGTATAGTCTTCTTCCCTTACCAACAATTTATAGGTTGTTTTCTTTTTTGCGTTTGATCGCGTATGTACGTTAAGCTTTCCAATTGATTGGGGAACGATATACGAACTTTTGAACTTTTATGCCAAATCATTCTGATTTTATTAAGCTTTTTATAAGAAAAAAAATCTGAAAGAAAATTTAAGACCTTAATAAGTGCTCGAATACTATACAAGATGCCATTTTTATTTTGAACTTTACAATATAAAATGAAAATTTGTCATGTGTATCTTTATTTAGATATAAAAATCTTACTTAGGATGCCAGATTTATTCTTGCCTAAGGGCACTAAAAATTATAATGCCGGCTTTGCTGTAGACATTTTGAGATAAATAATGCTAAATAAAATATTACTGCAATTGATGCTGTTTAAGCAATGGCGTACAAAATTACATTTCCTGAATGGCGATAGCAATAAACGGATTTTGAGATTAAATAAAAAATTTATAATCAAAGTGAATGTATAGTTGTAGTTTTCACAAGGTTAACAAGGAAACAATAAATTGGGCATTGCAACAAGACACACGCTTGGAAAGTTTAATAGTATCAATCTATTCAATTTAAATTTGCAAGCGTAGGTTTTGTTTCGCACGATTTTTAAATTATCAGGATGTATTGGTTGGAGGGTTACTTCCGTTGTAAGCAGCAGTTTCTCATAGTAAATTCTTCAATTGCGACACCCAATTTACTGTGCCGGAGAATTGAAAGTGATTGGCAATAAATAAAATTAACTGGATTATTGCCAATTAGTTTCAGTTCTCCGGCGCAACCACGCTTTGCGACATGAAGCGTTGCGTAAGTTCGAAACGCTACGAGCAGTTGCACCGCAAAACAATGACGCTTTAATTTTCATTAAAAAAAATTAAAATGAAATTGTTTCGATAAATTGATGTTAATAATTTATCAAATTTTACATGAGCAATTCCCAAATTGAGTGAAAGACATTGTTAATTTTTTTTAAAGCAAAGCGCTCCCCTTTGTTAATTTCCCCACTTCCAACGTTGAATCCGATTCTAAGTAATTCGGATTCAACGTTGGAAGTCTGAGTGCATTGCCCCACAATTAAACGCTATTATTATATAGGATCTACTCGAAATCCTGTATAAATTAATCATTTTTAAAGTGGCTTATATCAGAGGTGGCGAATCTATGGCACGCGTGTCCAAAATGACACGCTAGCAAATTTTTCGGGCACGCAAAACTTGGAGCAACATACTCTTTAAAATTTGGATTGGCATTTAGTTTTTACAAAGAAAAAAGTTTAAAAACAAGTTTACTATAGTCTCGATATGTGCGAACGAGCTACGCGATCTAGTCTCGATAAGTGCGAACGAGCTACGCGACGCGACGCGTTACTCTCAAACTTGACCCAATATGCATAAGCAAATCTCTGCTGTACAACATTTTAACAAACTTAAGACTTTTATATTATTTAAAATATGCGAATAAATGTTTAAAGTTTACGTGAAAAAAAAAGCTCAAATATTGCACGAAATTGAATCCGAAAGCCATCATTTTTTAAGAGTAAACATGGCGGAGACTTACGATTTATATATAATGACCGTAATATTTCCCGTTTAATCGTAAAGCAAATAAAACAAAGCATAATCTAATATTCATCAAAGTTTACTACAGAATAAGTACATTAATATATATATATTTTTTTTCTGTCCAAAATTTGATGAACATTCAACAAGAATTAGACTAACAATAGAAAAACACGTGTGAATAAGGATTACTTTTTGGATTTTTTATTAAAATATGAACTTACATTATACAATCATCATTATAAATTTATTCTTGGATTAATAATAAAAACAATCGCGCTGTTTCAAAATTCAAATCATTCTGAAAAATGTTACAAGTGGAATGACTTAAATTTGTGCGCATTATATTCTGGAATGCTATTACATTAACAAAGCTCTTTTATGCTTAGTAACATTCTGAATTGAAACTATAAACTAACATATATATAAGATAGGTATGAAAAGAATCTTGTTTTTTCTGAGGCATCAAGAATAGCACTGACATCTCGAGTTAACGCATTTTCCAGATCTTTTGCTCTGTCTGATGCATATTCGAATACATCTGTCGTGTACACATCTTAATGAACCGCTTGCCATTTCAATAGCTGCCAAAATTACATAAGTTCAAAACAGAAACTTTATCAAAATACATAAAATCTCAAAACTCTTACTTACCAACGGCTGAGAGCACAAGGACTATCATCAGGATGAAGCAAAATCCCTTAACGGTCATACCTAAAAATCGAATTAAAAAAAAAAATATACACTTAGTAAAATTCTGAAGGTCAATTGCCTCAGTTAAAAAAATTCAAAATTTTTAAAAGTCATGGTTAACGTTACTCACTATCTCAATGTTATCAGAACTGTGATGGGTTTAGGCCTATAACCAAGACAAAATATGTTTGTTGAAGCACAGGATGTGAAGAAAATATTATTGATTGGAGGAGCTTCATCCTGTTCACTTTCAATTGACAGGTTCTCAGGGATATCCTGATTGTTTTTAAATGATTTCTGTATTTATTTGTAAGAAAATTCGATTATTTATTGATTTATGGTATTGTGAAATGTTCTAGAACGATTTTTTTAACGCTATATATACATGTAAGTTTTTTTTTGTTTGCACAATAATTTCATTTGAGGTATTGATCTATTGTCTTCACAGGCACTTTAATATATATCAATTAATATATTAAATTTTTAAACAATTTGAGACTTGCATTATTACTTAACTGAAATTAATATATGTTTATGAATGTTTCCTGTTTTTGATTAATATATATTTACTTTTTCTCTATTATCATCTTTGAAGCAACAAATAAATAAGTTAAGACATGAAACAATATTTAGTGTAGATCAATTTTATTGATATACACAAAAATAAATATAACAGAACTAATACTTTCTACATAATTTTTACATTTTTACAAAATTATACAATATTTTCAAGAAAAAACCCTATATAAAAAGTCTCCATTGTCATCATAATAACAGTTTCCTACTTTATATAATGCTCCTGGTTTGAAATCGTCCTTTGGAATTTCAATTTTTTCTGGATAGTCTCCTGCTTCACCAAGAGGATGTTGATAACCGACTTTAGAATCGTATACATATGGTTGTCTTATGCCCAAATTTTGATTTACACGACTATCAAGTACAAATTCAACATTATCGTTATTATATTTTGGAACTTTCCCCGATTTGAAATTTAAACTATTATTTGTATTTTCTTTGTTGTTTATTAAATTTTGTTCTTTTCTAGATGTAATATCTGTAGTGTTGTCGTCTTTAGTGAAATTAGGCCGACACTGTTCGTGAGTAATATCCAATGCATCATCAGATTTAAAACGTGAGGGAAAGTATGTAGCACAGAGTGGATCAGATGATTCTATGTGGGAAGGAATTACAATCTTAAGAAAATTGTTTTTAGTCGGATCTTCATGTTTGATAATTTCAGAATGTTTTGGAATATCCTTTGATTCTTGCTGTTTCTTTGCATCTAAATAAGGTTTAACAATAGAAAGAAATTCTCCAGGTTTCTCAAAATCCTTAATAGCTGGAACTTTTTCAACATCTACGTCAGGCATAGGAAGGATTTCATTACCTTGAGAGTATTCAATTTTCAGTTTACCTTCTTCCCACAGCTTTCTCGTTACAATCGATATCTTCTCACTACCTTCTTTGAGAAGTTTTATATTTTTATAAACATTATTATCATGTTTAAGTCTCTCACTATCAGATTTTGGTCTGTAATTACTTCTTAGTAATTTCTAAAACAAACGTTAATATTAAAATTATTATTGTTATACTGAAAGATATTTGAAGTCACAAACATAAAACACACCTTAACTCCATCTATACTGATAGGAAAACTCTGTGTCAATGCTTCTGGATTCCACTTAACAGGATCAAGCTCATGTAAATATCTTATCTGGTCTTTTGTGGCAGCAGTAAGCAAATTAGTTTCTTTAGGTTGTGGGAAATTTTTCTTGATGTGCTTTTTATATCTTCTAATTCTTTCCCTAGCTTTCTGTTCTCTGAAATGAAAATTATAATAATATTAGATCTTGTAAAAATTAAATTTTTAAACTTATAATTTAGATAATTACAGATATACAATAGAAAATTGAAATAAAATTTTCAAACCCTAAGAAATTTTTTAGTAGAAAATAGAACACTTGTATTTTGTAATATGTTCAGTGAAGCTCGTGAGACAATGCAGCAAACAGTAACAAGGAAATTAATCAAGCAATTTATACATTACACTAGTTTGCTGATTTCGAGAGACAACCAATAGGCATGAATCACTCTGTATTTAGTAAAATTGAAATGCATATTTAAAATAGCATGTTTAATTTTACTAATAAGTGTTTTAGGATAAGTGAAATTTTGAATTCAATTTTAAATACTTGGTTAGTTTTTTTTTTAAATAAAATCATTAAATTATAGAACTTACTATTACAGAAGGCTAAATATCAAACTATTTAAAATCATAAACATTATCAAAATGTATTTTTCTAAAATTGAACACACATTTTTATATGAATGTTATGTTCGCGTCGTTCTCATTAGTACTGCATTATTCCAATAACAGAACTATATTATTACGCGTTGAATGGGGAAGATTCTATTTTGACTGCTATGCGTTTACGTGACGCCGCTCATACATATAATATACATCATCATTATTATGAGATATTAATTATATGATGAAGTATACGTTAATTTCATTCACATGCATATTTAAATTTATTTTATCGATCACGAAAAAAAACGACAGGCATTAAGGCACGCTATAACGCGAAATTTTATTATTCATAAACGCGTCGCACTAGCGTCAGACGCGAAAACGCATGGCAGTCAAAATAGAATGGTACAATTGTCGCCTTACCGAAAGTGGTACACATCGAAAGGGGGGCTGAAACACGCTAAAAATCCCTAGTTAACCAAGGGTCAAAGGTCAAACGTTTACGAGATATAGACCGGCAAAGTTCCGTTATTGCAAATGGCGCATGTGGTTTGGCGTTGTGCCTGGCGTCGCTGCGATCTGCCCGCGACGCGTCCCGTTCCGTGCTCCATACCTATGCCGCCTAGATGCCTCTGTATCTCATAAACATTTGGTCTTTGACCCCTGTGAAATGTTTCACAAGAGTCAAAGGTCACTAGGGATTTTTTGCATGTTTCGGCCCCCCTTTCGATGTGTACCACTTTCGTCGTGCTTCGGTAAAGCGACAAACATTTTGTTGAACTCAGAGCGAGCAGGAATTCTAAATTCTTATCTGATTTATATATTTTTTAAACTACGTTTGTATTAATTAAATCTTAAAACTTACTCAATGTGCAAGTCGTAATATTCATCTGCATGATCTATAATGTCTTGATATTCGTCTTCGGATTCTTGCAGAGGATTTTGATCCACAAATTGTTTCTGAGTTATGCCAAGTTTTCGAAGAGTACGTTCAAATCCCGCTTTCATCACCATTTCTCCTCCTCTTCCATATCTCAAGTCTTCGAAAGTTGGATCGATAGAATCGATGCAAATTTCATCAGATCTACTTCTTTTTGTTCTAATGCGAATCGGCTTTATTTTCTTAGTCGAATAAAATCGATAATTAAGTATTTTAAATGTTAACACTATTTTATTAAAATTCAGTAAGGAAGACGACATCTTTACATTTGCCGTAAGCTTGCACCCTCTACCGGCGTTTTTATTGTGTTAATTTTTTTTCTAATTATAAAATTTGGATGATAATTTTTTTCTACTCTAACAAAATATGCTATTAAACAAAATTTGTATATTGTAATTATAATAATAATAAGATTTTTTAATATAGAAAGTTGGTGATGAATATAATAAACGATTTTGTACTGCAGACAAATGCAATAATTGACAATAAGAAATGTTGGTATCCCTTCAAATAAATCCCAATAGCACTTTGGAAAACAGAATACTTCATTTCTCTCAATTTCCTAGCTTACAGCCCCAAGTTTGGAAAAATAAGTTAAGAACTACTTCAATGACGTAAAATTAGAGATAGTGACAGTTGATGTAATTCTAAGTTATAGTTTGCGACACAGTTGCTACTGTGCCTTTTTTTTTTTTGATCAACATATGACGCCACTTTTCAATCACTACTGATTACTATGTGCTGCGCTATAACCAGGGCCGGATTTACCAATAGGTCGAGTCCTAGGGCCCCAAAACTTACCAATAGGCCGACTAGGCCACGTCCTAGGGGCCCCAGAACTATCAGTTTCAACTTTTATAAACTTTTAATAAGAAAAAAAGGGTTTTTATTAAAGTGCTAGATAGAAAGTAAAATTTTAAAGGTTTCTTCAACTTTTATAAACTTTTAATAAGAAAAAATGGATTTTTATTAAAGAACTAGATAGAAAGTAAAATTTTAAAGACTTTTATAAACTTTTAATAAGAAAAAATGGGTTTTTATTAAAGTGATAGATAGAAAGTAAAATTTTAAAGGCTTTTATAAACTTTTAATAAGAAAAAATGGGTTTTTATTAAAGTGCTATATAAAAAGTAAAATTTTAAAGATTCCTTATAAGTTATATATAGGGGCCCTAAATTCTTACTCATCCTAGGGCCCCCAAAAATGCAAATTCGGTCTCTAATAAAAACCCATTTTTTCTTATTAAAAGTGCTATATAAAAAGTAAAATTTTAAAGGTTCCTTATAAGTTATATATAGGGGCCCCAAAGCCTTACTCATCCTAGGGCCCCCAAAAATGCAAATTCGGCTCTGGCTATAACAATTTTGCCACAAGCTGCTCACTCCTACGGACAGGGCCACATTTATACTTTTGGAGGCCCTAGGTGCAACATCATTATGAGGCCCCAAAATAGCAATTACGAATTTAATATTTAAAAATAAGTACTTTATTTTGCAATTATAACTGGGCTGTTTTTTGTTGTTTATGAGAAATAAGGTTTTAAAATGTGGCCCCAGTTTGCGCATAATGCGCCTTATGGTAAATGCTGCTTTGCCTATGGAGATATTAGTCGTTTGAGGAGGATCGATACGTGAATTTTTCAAAAGGAGGGATCCGAGAATCGAACCCAGGTCTTCAGGGTAGAAAGAAAGCTGAAGCGTTTCTATGCGGAATGCTGCTTTGCCTATGGAGATATTAGTCGTTTGAGGAGGATCGATACGTGAATTTTTTTCAAAAGGAGGGATCCGAGAATCGAACCCAGGTCTTCAGGGCAGAAAGAAAGCTGAAGCGTTTCTATGTTTAATAAAAGCCATAGAGAAGGTGGGGCAAACGAGGTTCGTGGACCCAGCGCAATCTTTCATAGGTTTTGAGACACCCCTATATGTAAAAGGTCGATGCAAAAAATGAATAAATAAAATTTCCTAAATGGAGATAGACCGGAATTTCATGACTAGTGCATATCTTGCCCTGAGCATCAGAGAAGAGTCACTAGATTATAATTTTGACTAAGTTTCTGTTATATTTCAGCTTTTCTCAAAATATTAACAATGTAATTAATGCAAACTTTATTTAACAAAACTTATAGCATACAGTGAGATTTTACGTATATCACACAATATATACGCTCTTCCTATATATATATTATAAGGACACTACTTAACCAATCAAATAGATCACAGAAATAAAACTCTTGAATTATTAGTTGGTAAATAAAAAAAATTATTACGGTTTTAAAATATTAATGAATACATCACTGATATTGTATTTTAAAACAATAATTAAAGAGTGTTTGTTTTTTTCTATTTATTGTGTAGCAATCCAAGAGCTTCTATTTCTGTGATCTCTTTGGTTAAGTATTGTCGCTTGCTTTTTACAGTTTCAGATGCCAAACATATCACAGACTGAACATAATTATTGTTTTTAAAATTAAGCAAAACCTAACCATGTAATAATTGAAAGATTATCTGATTCAAAAAACTAAAAATATAAGATTTACATGTGGCGATCAATACGTTACGAAGTCATTGTTCAGAGATAACAAAGAACAGCTTAACGAGCTCTTGAAGAATATGGGAATCATTCCAATGTGTTATAAATTCCAAAATATACGTCTTTAGACTTAAAGGATCATCTTTATTATAGTTGTCTTAAATTAGCCCATTATGTCGTAATTCAGTGTGTCTCGCACAATATATAAATTAGGCAATAATTAAATCTGACAGTAATAATTCCATAAATCGTTTATTAAATAATGAAATTTAATTTTATATAATTATATAATGATTGGAAATTGTTTTATTAAATGAAGCATTTAGAAAATTATTAAATTCCGTGCTTGAATTATATGGGTTTGATTAGAATCCTATGTATAGATTTTATTTGATATTTGGATCAATTAATGAAAAGTTATCATTTAAGTTATATAAAAGTAAATTTAAATCGTTTTAAAGTTTATTATTAATAATAAAATAACTGTATAATGTATAACATGTTGATCAGTTATAAATCAACTTATAATCTTGTAACATGAATTAATATTAATTTTAAATGATCCTCGTTTTGACTTTTTTTAAAACTTTAGTAATAGATAAATATTAATTTATAAATTATGAAGTGAATGGACGATATCACAATTTTTAATATATTTTAATTAATACTTATTGATCGACTGAATCAAACATTGCTGCCATATCCAAGATAAACTCCAAGAACCGTAAAGTAAAAGTAAACAGTTACTGTTAGATTTACATTTAGTAACTGTAAATAAAGCCGACTTCTCTTGATAACATTATCCTTGTTACTATAAGTAGAGCATACAATAATAAAGTTAATTTCAAAAGAATTCTCGATGATAATATTTTTAAAATTTGTAATCATAGTGTTATATAAACATTATGGAAACTCAGAAAAGATCAAAAAAGTCTTGTACTGTTTGCAAAATAATTTGCTCACCATATACTTGGAATAATAATCGTATTAGTGCTGCAATTTGTAATCCTGAATTCCTCAAATTCAGAATAAAATGAAAGAATAGCAAAAGCTACTTTTATTTAGTCAGTTAAAATTTTACTACTTGGAATTTATAAAATATTGTAACGATATTAGAGCCTGTTTTTGTTTTTGGATTGATACGACTTGTGTTTATCTTTAAATAAATAAATAAATCCGGATTTACGTCAGCAAGAAGAAAAGAACTGTAAAAGAATGTTCATTTAAAGAACTGGAAAATTGCCAATATAAGGTTGCTTTCGGTTAAGGAAAAAAAATCAGAAAACAGATTTTAGCAAGATCCATATGGATTTTAGTATAACAACTAAATGGTAGAATTAAATACATTGGTTTAATTTTAGAGAAAGTTTATACAGGTATAATTTTTAAACATTCGCATATAATGAACTTTTTATTATTCGATTATATTAATTGTTATTGCCATATTAATAAATTCGTGAGTATAGACTAGAGAGATTTAAAATGAATGAAAAATAACTTAAATTTATAAAACCTGTACGCTATTTGTTTTTCCTTATGTAATATTTCAATTGATGGTTAGAAAAAAATGCTTAAGAACATTCATCGATGCTTAAATGGAAAAATTACGTCAAAAAAAAAAAAATCGATTTCTATCGAGTTATATAATACTTAAATCTCTACTGCAGATAATACTGCGATCAATAAAATATCGATCTTTCTATAATCTATATTTAGTTCGACATAAAATTATTATATTTTTGTAATAAATTTAAATATTTATAATTTTTTCGTTTTTGTATAAGTTTAGGTTATACTTTCATTTCTCGTTTAACAGGTTTTTGAGTCGCTCTTCGTTATTAACTTGATAATTCGAATAATACATTAGTGAAACACAAGTAATGTCTAACCAATTACGTTACTATTTCGCGCATGCCTGCAATATTTGGATAGTGGATGCGAGTGACGTCAGTGTTTTCAATGTGTGTCTAGTGTAAAGTATTCTTAACTTGTGTGATCGTCCTTAATTCATGTAGTTTCGGCTTAAAAATTTTATGAGTGAAGATTGTTTTTATTCTATTTGTAAGTTTATTGACTAACCTTTAATTAACTCTAGAACTTCGGTTAGTTGTTTAAATTATAAGTGTGCCTATTTTTAAAATACACTCTAATTTGATTCGACTAACTGATAATCGTAACTTTTTATAAAGTTCTCTTTAGGACCCACATGAGTGAAAAGCTTAATATGTTGTTTTTTTCACAGGTAAAAAAAATTTTTTTTTCAAGTTATTCTGGTTTTTCTGACGTCATTTACGACACTAAATCGCAGTCGAACACGCATAATTTATACCATTAATATTTTGTTACTAAGGTAATAGTATGTATTCTTCCCTGAGGGATTTTTATGTTTTAGCATCTATTCGACATAATTTTTACCCGCAATTGGGCGTTAAAATAGATGTCTGCCCCAATTTTCGTCTTGAAAATTTGCTATTTTTATTATATACTTCGGAAAAATTAATTATATGTAAATACGATGATTAATTTATGAGGAAAGTAATTCATGGAAACATGACATCGAATAAATCAACTTTATTAATGTTGATGATTAAGATGAGGAAAAAGTCCATTTTTCTTATATAACAGAAATAAACAGAACAAAGAAATCAATTTTTTTTTACTTTTTTTCTACATAACGATATCAGTAATTTATGCAAAATGTGGTTATATTTTCAAATCTATTCATAAAAACATATTTATTTAAAATTTTAAATAAATTAATTAGAGTTAGTAAAAATAAATTTTATTAAAAAAATTTAAATCGGTCTTTATCTCAATTTGAAAACAATGTATCGCTTGATCAAATAAAAAAAATCTCCGAATTTTATTTAAGTAAAAAGGTCATTTTAATAATGTTAAATTTGCTTTGTCTTTTTGAAATTTATACTTTTTTAATAAAAAAAAATTGGCGAATATTCAAGAAAAAAACGAGAGAAAAAATTCTCATAAAATCGATAATGGTAATTTCTTTATTAAACTCTTGTTAAATTAACATACAATATCCGTATGACATATATGGTAAAACCATGAGGATTTTTTTTTTAATTTTCGGATGTAATAATCACTTTTATAGAATATTTCTTAGTAAATGTTACAAGATTTCTCATATAAAATCACTTTTTTTAATAAAAGTATTAATTTTGAATTAAATTTTTTTGGTATTTTAATAACGAAAAGAATTTTAATAGTGCGATTATGTATTAACGAAATATTTCGAAACAGGAAAAAAAATATGTACAATTTAGTATAGCTTAAGACATTGATAAAATAACTTTTTGTCATAAAAAAAAAATTTAAATGAATCTTTAGCGTGCCACAAAGGTAGTTTCAAATATTGTAAGAAGAATTTTTTAATTTTAAACATCTGCTTTCATGGAATGGAACTACAGTATATGAAGACTTCAAAATTAGTATATTAGTATTAGTCAGAATAAAAAAAAATGATTGATCGTTTAAAATTTGAATTCTTTCTAATGTTCTCTAGATATTTTCAGACAGATAGCAAGAACAAAATTACATAAAGTCGCTATTGTAAAATATATTAAAATCTTTTAAAATACAGTAAATATAATATCATCCAGGTGTAACAAAGTTCCAAAAATATTTAATGATTCGGTCTGCTACTATAAAGCGATAACATAAAACCTTCAAAATTAATAAGTGCAGGATGCTAAAAAAGCTCTTAAAATTTAAATTTAAATTAATTTAAGCTCTTAAAATTTGAATACTTTTCGATATGTTATACTTGAGATATTATAATGACGAATGGTCCAATGAGGAAAGTGAATACTGCACATACGACTAGTTTCATAAATAAAATGGCTTCAAAATATATAAATGTATTTTCTATAATCCTCTGCTTCAAATAATAAATAACAGAAGAACGAACACTCATCAGTCAAATATATTTGCTTGCTAGCTGCGATTATTTTTCTATTATAAAGAATAAAATAATTATTCAGTTTCGAATATTTCATAATTAATAGAATTTATTTATTATTATTTTCTCAAAATTGGGTTATAAATGTAACCATAATAATAATAATAATTAAAGTTTTCATATTGCAGAGCAACATATCATTTATAACGAAATTTTGTGGCAATGTTAAGAGCATGTTAAAAAATATATTTTTAGATATTTATAATTTTATATATTCACGCACGAAGGTAATTTAGAAATATAAAACATAAATTGACATTTAACATGCGTTATTCTATAAATAGATAATATAGTACTGTATTAACAATTGTAAAAGGTATATAGCTATATACGATCAGTTATGACAAGAAACGTCTTATCATTCGAGTTTACTGAAATTAAAAAAAAAAAAGAGAAAAATTAGAGTTATGATCATCATTTATTTATCTAAACAGAGAAACGAGAACTAATGATTGACAAATTTAATAATAAATTTAGATCTGTCAATATAGTTGAGTTGATAAAAGCATAAATATTTATTTTAATAAAAAGATTAATAAAGCAAGTTAAATTCAATGTCATTATTTAACAAAAAAAGGTTAAAATATTAAAATGATCGCGTAATGTTTTATTCATCGTCTAAATACGTAACCTTGTCAATTAGCGTGGAGAACTGGACTATATATAATGATAAACTTTCAATGATTTTTTTATATAAATAATAAATTATGCAAATAGTTGCATATTTTTTTAAAGTTGTTAGGTTTTCACCACCTTAATAAAAATAGATCTTTATCTATTATATAAATATCTATTGCTCATAAATGGCTAGTAGTCATATGATTAACCATGAAATATTATAGGACTGTGTATAGTCAGTACTCAACTTATACTGTACACTTTGATACTACGTTAGCAGTCGACGGATTTTGATATCGATATATTGTGAGTAAAATTGTATTTTCTTCATAAAAATTAAACTAAAATCGCTAATTTGATTATTAATTTAAATTTTAATTATTGATACATTAACTTTTATTAGAATTTATTGCTGACGTTCTTTAAATTCTCTATTAGATTCTTTTATTTCAGTTAATTCAATAATTATTATAATTAAGATATCGATCTGGGTTAAGATTTAGTGCATTTTTGATGTTCATCAATCTACGTGTCACATATATCCTCTAACAACTGAATAAAATTATCTATCGTAAAATTTTTTATCCTTTCCATTCCAAAATTGAATAAGAGGGTATTTGTTCTGCTGTACGTACTGCAGAACAAATATTTAATGTCAGTACGATAACTTGCATAAATATTATCCAATCTGAATAAAAATTCACATTATATTATTTCGACTTTGTTGTGAACGAAGTCTATTGAAAATGATAGGTATGAAATTGTTAGTGTAATAAGTAAGAAGATATTCATATATTTTCAAGCAATATCTTTCGTAAATATTATCCAATTTGAATTTTCACCCAATTTGTATACAGTACTGATTATTGGAACCAGTTACGGAACCACTTTAAAAACTGAAAATGATCGATCTTAGATCGTATTTACAGTAAGACCCGGCTTAGCGCTGCTCCGTTTAACACTGTTTCGGTATAACGCGATTTTTTCCGAATTTTATATTTTTATTGATTCACTTTGGTGTGGTTTTTCAAACCGTTATTCTTACATAAATCCGAAATCGAAGGAATTTGTTACATTGCTACTTTTATACCGTCTCACAATACATTTGATATCAGTGCAATGCAATATATACGAAAGTCTGCTGCGGTCAGAGTTCATATTTATGATCGGTCATCAATATTATTTACAGTAATAAAAATAATAATTATTACATTTTAGTTTCAATCTAAATGCTGCCATTTTAAACTATAGTTTCTTGAAGTTAGAACTTTTTTCTTTCGTCAGTATTTTTTCGTTGTTTATGGTTTACTAATCTGATTACTGCTTTTTGTTCTTAAAACTTTTTATTTTCTAATTTTAAGTTAAAACGTTTTTTCTTTTATCAATATTTATTTTTTCGTTGTCTATAGTTTACTGCAGTCCGCGGGCCGGAGGTTGCCCACCCCTAGTTTATAGTTTACTGCAATCTATCTGCTTTTTGTTTTTAAAAAACTTTTTTATTTTCTAATTTTAAGGTATTTTCATGAATGACTGCCTTTTGTTCTTAAAAAACTTTTTATTTTCTAATTTTAAGAATTTTTCATGAATGATTTATGAGTACAAATCGATATTAGCAATAAAAAAATGTCTGTAATTAATGTAATACATGTTACATAGCATTTTTTATTTTATTTTGTATGTATTTTTTATTTGCTGTCCTGTTTTACCCATCCTTATTATTTACATATTAAAATAACCTCGATTAACGTTGTTTCATTTAGCACTTTGTTTACTTGGAACGTATCCCCCGCGTTAAACGGGGTCTTACTGTATTTATCAAAACGATAGCTCTTGTAAATATTAAATTTGAATAAAATTCAGTTATAGTCTATTAAAGGAATCAACTAGGAGAATAAGTAGGTTAAAAATGATCGTAATTGGATTATTGCTTCTCGTATAATAATAATAATAATAACTTTGATTATTCTAAATTTTTAAAATGTATAATCAAATATTGTAATATAAAAGCTCACATGATCGATTAATCGATCTACAGTAGTTTAATATTTATTTACACTTAGCAATAATTTTCCTACAGGCAACATTTAGTACGAATTTCGAATCTATATAAAATTTGCGATGAAATTTAAATTATTATTTTTAATAATAAATTAATTTTTTTACTTAATTACTTTTAGATATTGATTTTTTAATGATCAATGATTTACAAAATGATATATAACTTTTAGAACACCTAATTCAAAAAAATCTATATAAATTATATTTCTTGTTTGTTGTTTGTGATGTTACAGTTCCAAATCTCGAGTGTGTGTGCAATGAAATTTAAATTATTATTTTTAATAATAAATTAATTTTTTTACTTAATTACTTTTAGATATTGATTTTTTAATGATCAATGATTTACAAAATGATATATAACTTTTAGAACACCTAATTCAAAAAAATCTATATAAATTATATTTCTTGTTTGTTGTTTGTGATGTTACAGTTCCAAATCTCGAGTGTGTGTGCAATGAAATTTAAATTATTATTTTTAATAATAAATTTTTTTGAATGTTTTGTTCCTTCATTGTTTGATAGTGGGACTCACGGGATGTTAACAATCTTGGTTCATAGTTTTTTTTTACTCGAAATAGAAATAGGCGAAATAATAATATACTGAAGTGAAACATTAAAAATGTAAAAAATCTGATGGAAGCAATTCTAGAAAAAACTTAACATCGATAATTAAAAAATTATCACCATCTATTAATTATTAACGTTTAGAATTTTTTTTTAAATTGCTTCAATCGGATTTTTCCATTTCTAATATTATTTTATGTAATTAATACTATAAACTTTTTCATATCGATTCAATTGTTTCTTCGAATGTGAAAACATATAATATTAAAACTATTATTTTTCTTCTTTAATTTTTATGAATTTTTTTTTCTGAATTATTCTTTTTGCCTTTTTTTAAATTTTTATTGCCATTTTAAACTGAAAACTTTCGGTTCTGAGAATCAGTCGCTATAAATTCTGTATTAAATTTCAAAGAATTCTTGAAATATAAATCTGAATGTTAACATGTGTGAATTAAATTTTTAATACATTTATGCAAAAAGAAAAAAAAAATTCTCGAATTTTATATCATTTCAGCATAGATATTTAAAAACATTGCTTCAATTTAACATTCAATTTTTTTTGATCGTTTTAATTCATAAGAATCAAATTTATTTAACTGCTTTAAATTCCATACTAGTATCGAAGAATAATAATTTGCAGTTTTATAATACATATGTACAGATTTTGTCGGAATTTTCCTTGTTGAATTTACTGTTTACTGAGTCCATATGTAAGTAGTTTTGTGCTTCAGTTAAATAATAAAAAATATTGAGTACTTTTATTAACCATAATTATTTAAGCTACAAAAATTTATAGTCTTGTATAATTTGAACATTAACTTTTAATATTAGTTGTTATTTTTCAAAATTTAAAATTATTCTTGAAGATTAATATGTGAATGTCAGTTGTTTGAAAAATCATAAGGAAAAAATTGATAATATTCTTGGAACAATATAGAAAAGAATATTTATTTTATTACCGTATAAGTAAGTTTAGTAATTTTAGTAACGCTATCGTTATTAAAACCAAAATATTGTAATAAGTTAATCAAAATAATTAAGTTTGAATAATTAAGCTTTACAATTGTTTCAAACTATTAATCTATTCAAAATTATATTTTGTATGACAAAGTAATAATCTAAAGTTTTCTTTAATTTAAATTATTAATTTTGTTCAGTTTTTGATAATTTGCTAGGTATATATTTAATTTTTGCTATATAATCTCTTATTTTAATATTTTTCCATCAGACTTATATTATATTTAACACAAATTATCAGAACATCAATTAAAAGAAATATAAAGCCAGTGATTTACATATTTTAAAATATTTTTCCGCTCAATTTAAATTGTTTTTTTTTGTTTGTATACAAGAAAGTTATTTTCGTAATGGTTTTTACTTTTCAACTCGTGAAACCGTAGTTTTAACTCCGAAAATAATGATGCAATTTTTCTGCTGAACGATTGTAATTATTGCAAAAAACAATATATATTTGAAATATCGTAGTTTTAAAAAATTGCGTGGTGAATATTAAATTCATGAATCACAATCGCATAAATAAAGCATTATTCTGTTTTTTCAGATATTGTGCATTGTTTTTGTTATTATAAAATGAAAATATTGTATACTGAATCGTTAAATTTTAGCAAATATACTCAATTATAATATACTCATTTAATATCTAAAAACTGAATTCCTTTGATAATTTTGTTTTTTCCCTTTTTGTTGTATTCAATTAAGATAACTTTTTACTGAATAAAAAAGTTAAATCCCTATTTCTGCAGCGATTATTTATAGATTATTACCTAGCTTAAATATTATCATTATTTCGATTAAATTTTAAATATTTTCTAGAACGACGATTATTATTTTCATAGATATAAAATGGACAAAATAATAATCCTTTATTATAGTTATTATCCACAAATAAATGGGAAATTTTTGATTTTTTTTCTTTTTTTCTATAAAATATTTTTCTACAAAATTTTAAAGAATAAGTCGTACAAAAATAATTTCATTGCTTATTAATTAGTTTTAGATAAATTTTGTAAAATTCAAAAGTATTTGTTTTTAGCCTCAGCAGGAAAGTTACCCCATGAGGAAAGATGAACCTAAAGCGAAAATCATGTTATAAATGTAGAAATAAAACTCAATGTTTTTAAATTAAATCGAAGCTAGAAATTTTTTATTCTTATAAGTAATTGATAAGTAGTCTATCAGGAAACAGATAAAATGAAAGCTATTTAACTATTTTTTAATGGATATCCTGAAAACATAAATAGCATCTAAAAAATAAGCAAGATTAACTTGAATTTTTTTTTTACACCCCGTCAATAATCAGGACAATGATTCTAAGCCAGGTATATTACTGTAATCACTATTATAAATGTTGTTACAATCGAAATTCAGTTCAAAATTTTCATTCTGACTTACAAGTTGAATATTGTTAATCTCTCATTTATGTTCAATTCATCAAAATGATTATATAAAATTCAATAGGACGAATACTAATATAAAGCTTCAAATCTAATTAATGAAAAGCTAAAACAGTTTGAAAATATAAAAATTAGCAAAATAATATAGTTTTTTTTCTTTTCCCTTCCGCTTCCTTCTACTCTTCAGACACTTTTACAGGTTGCATTGTTTAGCATATTTCGGAGAAATTTGAATAAAAATATATATATTTTTAAATTGTTAAGATCTGAAAATTTCAACATCATCTAATCAAAATGAATGAATGCAAGCTAAAAGAATTTGTCTTCTCTATAAAAATCTCTAGATTATATTGCTGATATGATTTCGATCAAATTTGAAATATGGTACTATAAGATACTACTAATACTTCTTAAAGTACGCTGAATATTTGGAAGGATTACTAGGCTCAAATTAAGGGAATAGAAATTCTTCATTATTAAGTATTTTGTAGATTTATCACTCAACTAAATTTTAGAAAATTTCGAATATAAATATTTTTGTATATTAAGGATGAGTGGGGTAAGAGCGTGGGTAAGATATTTTTGTATGTTAAGGATGAGTGGGGCAAGTGCATTAACGAGTTTTTTTTTATTATAAGATAAGCGAAATTTTGCTATTTGATATTGTAGTAATCTACTACAAGTTAATATCAGCCTATCGATATAGATATCGCACAATGACTGATGCAATTCCAGTATTTACGTCGACCTTTACAAAAGTGAACAGCGCACACAACTTTGACAGTAGCTTAAAAGTGCAATAATTCCTAAGATAACTTCATATTAGGGGCTGTTTTTTTGTAAGCATGAAAAATATTGATCAACGTTTACATTAAATAAACAATATTTATTGATATTGTAAAATTTTTTGATAAAATCCTGGTACGCTCTTGCACCTTAAATATTGTTACGTGGGGAAAGCCTAACTTAGACTTTTGTCTAATGTGGCAAGAAAAGTATTAGCCTTTTCTTGCCACATAACACGTTCAGTTTTATTGTTTCGTGTTCTACATTTTAATTTGTTTATTAACTTTTATTTCTTACGTAGGGCCTATAACATGGTTCACAGCTACGTCAGAAAAACCAACAGGGGGCAATTAATCAAATGAAATGAACGGAATGTGAACGTTATCGAGATGATAATTGATAAATGCAAATATATCAATTAAAATTTTCGTATAAACCATTTTTATTTGATAAAAAACATTTTGTCATATTTTGTGCTTTGTTACTTTGAAAAAAAAAAATAAAAAGTGATGTAAAGTAAAAATGTGAGAGGAGTGTACAGTGAAATAAAACAAAAATATAAAGTGATATAAGTACACAAATTGTTATTAAGCAATTTATGTACTTACATCACTTTATATTTTTGTTTTATTTCACTATATTTCCTCTCTCATTTCAGAGATCAATCTTTGTTTCTTTAACAAAGGATAACTTAAAACGAAACTGCCTATCTTAATGCGGTAAAAAGCATTTTATAGCAAGTTTGTTCCTAATTCTGCTCTTGCCAATTAGCTTGTGCAACTAAACTTCAAAGCGTTTTTAACTTGCACCGTACGCTCTTTCCCCATTTCAGGGTAAGTGCAGGGTAGCTGACATTTTGTACAATTTTGTAGCAAATTTAAAATTTTTAAGGATGAATTAAACGGTAATAGCTGCGTAATGCGATTGTTACCGACACTGTTAAATATTTATACGATAGATTAAAATACTTGCGTGTAAAGTCCAACTTTGCAAAAATCACTCTACACTTACCCCACTCCGCCTTACATAAGATCTTTTGAAAATTTCTACACATTCGAACTAAGAGGTTTTTTTCGATATATATTACCAAATTGTCTTTAGTATATGTTAGGGTTTTCATATAAAATATAAATGTCATCCATCAAAAGCATTTACATAACTGTGAAATTAGAATATTTTTTTTACAGTTTAAAAATGTTACATAAATGACAATTAAAAATGTAAACAAAAATTAATGGCTGATCCCGTAACTCCATTACAGTATTCAATTTTCCATTATTTTGAAATTTTAAAATGATCAAAGTCGAATTATCATTAAGTTGTTAATAATAAATTGATTTCGATAATTTTTAGCACATTTCATTCGCTAATGATTACAATAATGTATAGTGTGTCTCAAAGTTCATTTTTAAATTTTAATTACTTAAGATATATAAATGTTACAAAATTACAATAAATATAATTCAAAAATTTAATTACTAAAGTATTTTATGCAATGCAAGTTTATTCTCAAAATACGATATAGCCATGATGCATTATTCAAGCCGATTTTCGAATTCTGTGAAAACATTGATTAGCTACTGCTCAGTGACTGCATGGATTGCATTTATAATCCTAACCCTATCATCCGAAGAACAGTATTTTAATGCATAAACAACAGTTTTGACACGGTTCCACAAAAACAAAGTCCAATCGAATTAGTTGGGAGAATCGAAGTAACTAAGCATTCCTCAGTCCTCTGATTTAACATATAAAAACTTCAATAATTAAGCTTTCGAATGACATTTACTGCCTATGTTTGTAATATTTAAACATGGTAAGTTAAATTTTAAAATTGTGCAAGGACTTTTATGACTTCTGTACGTAAAACTAATTAAAATAGGAAATTATTTATGTGAACTATTGCCATGAAACGTTGCTATGAAAATATCTTTTTCTCTTATTACAAGAATAATAATGGCATCATATCCATCATTTTTGATAAGTTTTGGTTCTATAACGGAGCCACATTTAATGTTATTCAAATTAAATAATATTTGGGAGAATTATTGCATTGACGGACAGACGAACTTAATCTATATACCCTTTTATTCCATGTTTTGATTGGATAGGTTTAAAAATTAATGTCAATCGGATATCCGTTTCTAAATTATAGTAAAATCCTAATTCCTCAATCCTGTATTTATTTTTACATATTAAATATTTTTGAGTAATATAATCTTTCCAATTATCATATAAAATTATAAACATACAACAATGATTTATACTCACTGGCTCAAACTTTTAGATTTCGAATTTTAATATTTTTTAAAGGATTCTAACAGAGATCATATCTTAAATTATATAGCCATTTAATTAAAAAATAAATAAAATAGAAATTTATTACAACTTTGTATGTGAAGTATCCTTTCGTTGTAGTGTTCGGTGGCATTGATTGATAATATTTATCTTTGAATAAAATTTATCTCTCTAAAAATTTTATAAATAGAAACTTTGCTTATAATCTCAAAATTATTCAGAACACATCTATCTTTTCGAAATCATCTGGTACATAAAAACATATTTTCTAAAAAAAATTTATCATTTGAATGCTATTTAATACTTATACATACCACTAAGTTTTTACATCAAATACATTTTTAATGACAATTATTTTTTCTGTAATACTATTTTTTCAATATATAATCACCAATTCTTTTATTTGATAAGAAAATTTTAATTATTACTTAACCATAATTGTTTCTTAATTCTTTGAAGTATAACGATCCGTAGAAGAAAATGATTAAGAGATTTACATAGAAACAAAAAATGCATTAATAGATATAGGCTTATTTTCATAAATAATTATATTTATTAATACATATTTATTGAAAGTTTTTATGTATCAAATAATTGTGGATCAATATCGATATAATTCACATAACTGTGATATATCAATAATAATTATTGCAAGCATTCTATTTGAATATTAACATCACCTAATTCAGACCATCAAATAATAATGATTATTATAATGATTTAACAAGATATTGGTAATTGAAATGTGCTGTTTTGGAATAACACATTTCAGTTACCAAAATAGAAAAATGAAATTACGAAAAGAATGAATAATTGTTCAGAGATAATGGCTTAACATAAACATATCCAAACAGTAAAAAACAGAATAAATAGCAGTTCTAGAAAAAAATCGATAGGCTATTTTCTGTTTAGTTATTCTAGTGATGGGCAAACTATGATTTGTGCGGCCCGCGATCCGTGCACAAGTGTAAGATTTTTTAAAAATTCTACTACAAAAATGTTAAATTACATAAACAAGCAACATAATTATTTAATTAAATTTAGTTTTTTTACCCTAAAACGCCCCTTTAAAAATCTGAAGTATGCCCCACTCGACTTTCCGATAATTTCGAATAAACAACCTATTGGGGCAACGGATTTTGAAGCTTTTTACCCTAAAACGCCCCTTTAAAAATCTGAAGTATGCCCCACTCGACTTTCCGATATTTTCGAATAAACAACCTATTGGGGCAACGGATTTTGAAACAATGGTAGTGATAGGGAGCGTGAAAATTGAAAATTCACGCTCCCTACAACTACTATTGCCTTGAAAATTCGTTGAAAACGGAACGCTGGTTTTCGGCATGATCGCAGTATTTTCCGCTACTATGAATACCTCATGTATCCGAAAGTAAAAACATTTTTTACATGCAACCCGATAGAGACATTACAGAAGTCCGTGTGGCCCGCGGCCAGAAAAGTTTGCCCACTACTAAGTTATTCTATCGAAACTAAGTACAGTAGATAACGATGGGTATTAATTGGGCTGACTATCAGTCTAAGAAATCCCTATCGCCATATAAATTAATACTTTATACTTAGTTTCTTGCCAAGAAATAGGCCTACTCTCTGAAGTGATCACCCTATCATGAAAGTATGTATATCGAGTCAGTGCTAGACCTAGAAATATGAAGATTTGTAATTCGAAACAGATCTTGAATTTTCTAGATAAAAATTAGTACGTTCCCGCACAACCATCTGATCGACCATTTTGGAATAATTAAACATACGGAAAAATTAAAAAAATATTTCATAAAAGTCATCTTTAATGGTATAATAGCCTAATAAATTTTATAATAAATATTTCACAGTTATTAGAAAAACTTCAGAAGTTTGAAATAGTTGATGTTACAAGAATAGATTAGATTTGAATTCATATCAAGGCGTTCGTTTCCTGTTAAATTTTATAAGTAACCTTCAATCGATTAAATTAAAAGTTAAGAGTATCCGAGTGTGTCCGTTTATAAATGATGAATATTCAAATTGAATATTCATCATTTATAAATAGTCGAAGTTATGGAGTTAAAAATTACGGCATCAAAGTAACATTTTATAGCAAAATATTTTTATTGAACTTCATAAAAATCTATAAAATCGTTCAAAACTTATTTAGCGGGGACAGATAAACAATACAATATTGATCGCCTTATAATATCGTAATTATATTTTTAACAATTTCGTAATATTAATGATCAATTCATTTAGAATTTCTGAACAAATGATGCATCGATCTTTTGCAATATTTTCCAACATAACATTCATTAGTTTCAGATTTTTAGAAAATATTTCATTAACTGTTTTAGTGGTTTCATTCTGTTATCTAATGGAAACTTTCACTTCGATGTAGCTGTATAAAATATATGTTCGTACAATTACCATTAGTCTGAGTTCTAGTTTCTTTTCGAATTCATTATCAATAGACTATATATAATCTCATCAATAGAAACTTCTATCAAGATATCTCAATATGTTAGGCGAAAGTGTATCATTTATAGCAAATGGATATTATTATTGTCATTAAATGTATATAATGTTTTTCAAGTGATAAAAATACAATAAATTGTAAACACAAATTGTTTACAAATTGTTCTACAATAAATTGTAGAATTTTTTCAGGGTAAGTGCAGGGTAGCTGACATTTTGTACAATTTTGTAGCAAATTTAAAATTTTTAAGGATGAATTAAACGGTAATAGCTGCGTAATGCGATTGTTACCGACACTGTTAAATATTTATACGATAGATTAAAATACTTGCGTGTAAAGTCCAACTTTGCAAAAATCACTCTACACTTACCCCACTCCGCCTTACATAAGATCTTTTGAAAATTTCTACACATTCGAACTAAGAGGTTTTTTCGATATATATTACCAAATTGTCTTTAGTATATGTTAGGGTTTTCATATAAAATATAAATGTCATCCATCAAAAGCATTTACATAAATGTGAAATTAGAATATTTTTTTTACAGTTTAAAAATGTTACATAAATGACAATTAAAAATGTAAACAAAAATTAATGGCTGATCCCGTAACTCCATTACAGTATTCAATTTTCCATTATTTTGAAATTTTAAAATGATCAAAGTCGAATTATCATTAAGTTGTTAATAATAAATTGATTTCGATAATTTTTAGCACATTTCATTCGCTAATGATTACAATAATGTATAG
>AYEL01074557.1:0-46457 GCA_000484575.1 Olivierus martensii | reverse complement strand
ATTATAAATAAAATAAAAAAATTATAAATTAAATAAATAAACACAATTTGTAAATTTAAAATATAATGATAGATTTGTTGATAACTTTATTCTTCAGCAGCCTATAGATGTATAAAATGATTTCAATAAATAATAATCTCTGCTAAATAAAAATATCAAATTTCATAACAAGAATAAAATATTTAATAACAGATTTTCAAGGATATTTTCAAGGATAATTTATTTGATATATTCTCTAAAATAAATATCTTCAAAATTTGCGAACTGATTTCTTATTTAGCTTTAGCAAACTCTCTACAAGTTGCACAATTTAATGTAAATATAATTTAAGATAAATATTTTAATAAATTATCAAGTATTGAAAGAATTTTTACTGTTTGCTTTTCTAAATAATTTCATTATTGCTAGAATCAGTAGTACAACAAAAACTGAGTGATCTAAAATAAATTTTAAAATCACGAATTTGATTACTTATTAATCAACTTTAATAAAACATACATTTAAAAAAAGTCAATGTTACATACTTAGAGTTAACTCTAACTCTAAGTATGTAACATCATCATCTTTTTAAATTTTTTAATTTATTAAAAAATATCTATATAATGAATTTTCAATTATGTTGACTTTGGAATGTTTTATTTCATTAAAATTGTATTATAAAAATTTTCGTATTTAAAGGATTTATTTATTAAATATAAATTAAATTAATAAATGATCCAAAAGATTGTATATAAAATTAAGAAATCCGATAAAATAAAATTATTATATATTTAGAGAGAAACGTAGGATAGTATTAGACTGCAGTGAGACTGTGCATGCTCTTTAAAGCAAGCTTTCCCGCATCATAGGGATGCTGAGAGATTGGATAAAAGGAATCTGTTTCAGAAGGATATATTATATTCAATGGATATTGAAGGAACAATATTTTTAATTTATTCATTTATTATTGTTATAATTCATCAGTCATCAAAGAGTAAGTTCTTTTGTAACCAAAGCTAAAATTTTGTTTCTACGTTTACGAATCGATTGCGTAAAATGTCATTCAAATACCATATTTCATTCGTAGGCAACTTATATATAGGTCTATTCTTCTTGATATTCAATTCCATATTGTTTAATTTATATATATTAAGCATTTTTATAAAATTAAACAACTTGATCAATAATTAGTAATTAAAAAGCGGAAATATTGAAAAAATTAAATTTTTTGAAATTACTTTTTAAAATGTTAATATTTTCAGCATTAACAATTAGATTTTAATATATTAACAGGATTAAAAAATTCATAAATATAATTTTTTTCTTAGTATAAAATTTTTATTTAATATTTTAATAGATTTTTTTTTCATCTGGACTTCATCTGGATAGTCTTTTATAATCTATTTTTATCTGTCAGATTCTTCTACATTACCGGCATTGAGAGCTTTTTCTCCACGTATTTTAATTCCTAATACCAAAGTGTGCAAACTATTTTCGTGATATCTAAGCATTAAGTCATAAAAAAATAAAAAATACTGAAAGCTAATGGCTTGCTTTGATAATTTTACTAAGAAAGTTAAAATATCAATATATTCCAAAAGATTTAACTATAATTGAGAATAAATTTATTATAAAAAATAAAGATTTTAGTAAATGTAAGCTTCTCTAATTAATAATAGATGAAATAGTATTGATAAATCTATAAACATTATGAGAGAAATTAGATATTTTTTATAAATTGATTATAATAATAATATTATTATTTTAATTTACAAATTAATGTAATTAATTTATAATGAAAAATTATTTTAAGAATTGAAAATAAAATATATTTTATTTTATTTTAGCATATTCAATTGGAAATTGTAAAAATTCAACAAAAATGGATTTAGAAATTTGGACATTTGTAGTCAGGAAATTAATGTTTGGTATGTGACTATGAAACAATTTCTCTGTTGTTGACAGTTTGTCAACATTTAAACAGGAGTAAGTAAATATCTGGTACAGTTACATCGACTAAAATGAAAATGATCAATATATATTCTAATACAAGGATATTTTATTAGAAAAAATGGAGCTATTTTTGGCATATTTCATTTTGATAACAGAATAAGACATAAAAATGCTTTCATGGAAATCTTTTCAGAAAACGATCAGACAATCTCCTTTACGACTGGTTCTGATTTTGATCGTTTTAATAGTTTTTACTCTATTGTTGTGGCCGGCCTATATTCACATAGTGGAGTGGCAATTTTTTCACACGCATTACATTTCTCTTCAAAACATGGTGTCATCTACTTCGTGCCAGATTCCCATGCCAAATCCATTGGACGATTCGATAATGAAGTACATCATCAAAAAAGGTCCTTTAAAGTGCAAATTTATCCAACCTGAATTAACTTATTTAGATTACGACGGAATTCTTCATGTGAATCGGTCAGCTATACTTTTGCATCACATGGATGAAAATTTATTGAGTTGTCATTATTCTACCTTCAAAAGAAAACCAAACGACGACGATCATATTGTGTTTGATTCGAAAAAAATGCTGAATGGATCAGAGAAAATGCCAAATGGAAGAGAATTTGTCGGTGTTTCTTGTAAATATAAAGAAAAACTCATATATCGGAATTACCATACTTACATCCGTAGAAAATCGGGAGCTAAATTAGCCGATAAAAAAAGTTCTTTCAAACCTCAGGTGTTCATACTTGTAATCGAATCCATGTCAAGATTGAACATGATTCGACATATGCCAAAGACTTATTCCTACCTTACCAATGTTATGAATATTGAAGTAAGTTTCAATCTTATAAAACAATTATTGAATTAAATTGTAATTTAATAAAATCTTAAGATAAACGTAAAATTTATAGTAAATATTTGATATTGTTTAAACTCACGCTGCATTAGCTTTTTATTTAAATTATATATATTCTATAGTAATTTAAATTACATTTAAATGTATTGAATTCGTTGCATGTAAAATAATGATGTAAATTTCTTTTAAGATTTATAAAAGGCTCAAGTAAAAATTTTATAATTTATTCTAGATCATAAAATTTAATTTAAAAATAACAATTGAGGTTAAAATTAGAATAAATTAGTGAGCATAATGTATAAATAAAATATCTGTCGTTTTTTTATTAATACTTTATAAAATATTTTTTACAAAAAGAAATTAGTTATAACTTATGCATTCTTCATTCATTTTGCCATCTGTTCGTCAATCCAGCATCAATTTTTTTAAAATATAAGTTATAGAAAATCCATATTTTAGTAAATTATTCCTTATTTTCTCTGGAAAATAATTTTTTCTGTTAAATTTGAAGATGATAAGTGGTTTAGTTATAAGATGACCACTGTCCGAAACAAGAATGATGATCGGTTCGCAATATTACTGTGTCAATATTTCTGAAATTGTGTCATCTGAATAAAAACGTTAATTTGAAAGGATTATATATATATATATTTGGTAATAATACAGAAATCTTACTTGATTATTTTTTCTGATTGTCGTCAGGCTAATATTTCTGAAATTGTGTCATCTGAATAAAAACGTTAATTTGAAAGGATTATATATATATTTGGTAATAATACAGAGATCTTACTTGATTATTTTTTCTGATTGTCGTCAGGCTGTCTACAAAATATTTTAAGAATAAAACAATGCAAAACATTCATATTTTAGATTTAAATGATCGTTTCTTTTATCCTTGCTATATCAGAACTAATTTTAAACTCTCTATATGGTCTCATTACAAGATGAAATGTTTTTGGAAAATTAAAAAAAAAATTCATATATAACACAAATATTTGCACAAGATGTTTTAGTGATTTTTCTTTTTGTAAAAAATCCTATAAAAGCTCTATCTATTTATTTTATTGATGTAACAATGTAGATTTCACTTATAAATATTATTTGCTTAGTATAAGTTAATAAAAATTTATGTTATAAAGCATTCTCCACTGACTTGTTCTAACAGAATCGAAAATAATATAAATAGATTAAATGTAGTAAAGTTATGTATAGGCCCGATCTACACTATCGAGCCGCTCACGGTTCGATCTCTCTCTGGTTAAATATTTCCGCATTGTTTGTAATAAATCTGTTTATATTATGGGTAATGGTCGAGTCTTCCACTATGTAAACAGTCTCATCGAGAAGGATAGCCATAATTTCTAACTCCTCGAATGAAAAATTTAATATCATTTTCTATAGCGCTATAGTGACTACGTATAACTTAGAGACCGATTTCAGACTTACTAGTGAGCGAATATGTGAACACGCTGTGTGAAATGATCGAATCGTGTGCGGCTCGATACTATGGATCGGGCCTTCATGCCAATTTATATTTATTTTGTAAATCATGCAAATTAGATAAACATTCATTCAAATTATTGTATGTTATGGGCATAATAAATTGAATAATTATCAATTCTTTCTTTGTTTAAAATTTTATTTATAAGCAGAAGTCTAATTTCTAAAAAAATATCAAATCCTAATAATTTCTCTGTAAAATTCAATTGCAAAGTAGCGTATTACTAAAAAAATATTTTGTAACAGACTTATACTATTAGGATTATACTATTATGTATCCATCTGTTATGAATGTTAAATTGAAAATTTTGATTAACAAAATTTAAGATAAATTTAAAATTTGATATGATTCTAGGATAACTTTCAAGGTTTTCTTTATCACATTATTTTCTTTATGCCAGTTGCAATTTAAACATGATAAATATAAATTATCATCATAAAAAGAATAATAATAATTACACCTAACACCAGCGTCAGTCCGTCTAGACTTAATTCAATATATGAAACTTTACAACTTTATAATATATACTGATTCATAATTTTATCCTTAAAATTGATTCTCTTTAATTAGAATTGAATTACTTTAAAGAGAAAATGAATACTGTACTGTATTATAGATCTAGATAATTTTATTCTAGTGGAGGGATGTCAAGTAAGTTCGATTACAAGCAAAAATATTTTAAATAAAATCTTAAGAACTGAATTTTTTTCTTAGAAATAGTTCTAAAAATAAATTAAAAAATATTTTAGTTTAAAAATCAAAACAATTATTTTAAATGCTGTAAAAATATTTTTTAGATAAACATAACTAATTAAATTAATTATTCATTATCATTATAGTTGTAAAAAATAATTATAGTACATAGATGAAACCAATAATAGACCAAGATCACTACAAAAGTCGCAAAAAGTTATACCCAATTAAAAATACTTTATATAGATATTACGTATATTATATAACAGGTGGTCAAGCATATCACTATGAGCCACATAGGAAAATAATAACTTTGAACTTGTTACGTATAAGTATGTAAATGAGCGAGTGTTGAAGTGTTCGTCACTCGCGTATAAAAGATCGACACAGTCTACAAGTGATTGAGGTGCTGAATTTCCAGACGTAGAATTGGTGAAAGTGACAATTGAGATAGAATTGGTGAAAGTGACAATTGAGTTTCTTGTAAGAATCGACTATTATTTGAAGTTTGTATCGGAAGTGGAGGTAGCAGAATTTAGTATTATTTAAGGTTTGTTTCTTGTGGATTTTTCATATGTTGAATTGGATTAAAATAAATTTTGTGGTTTTTTCATTGTGCTTTATTTCGTTTAAATAAAGCTTTAATTGACACTTTTGTAAGTGTTCTGAGTCTAATAAATTTATATGTTTTGTTATTTAACTTGTTTGCGAATTTATTCAATTTATTAGTGTAAGTTCTAACACCGTTTGTTTGTTTTACTTCTAACACTTAATTGGCACTTTTATAAGTTCCGATTTCCGATTTTGTTTCGTCAGTTAGACGTTACAGTGTGTTAGACAGTTTTGTAATTAATTAGTTTTAAGTTAGAACTTAGCTTAAGACCTGTGCTCAGGCCGAACTCTGGAATTTGCAGAGTCGCTAGACCGTTAGGCGTAGTTATAATTAATAGAATTGCATTCGTTCAAATTCGCGACTTTGCAAGATGAGATTTTAAAAAAAATCTCCTTTCACTTTGTACTGTGACTATCATGATAAAGCTTAAAGCACTATAGCAGGGATGGCAAAACTTCATGTCACTATGAGCCATATAGGAGAATCTCAAATACTTGAGATCCTCAATCAGTTTCTTTCTGAGTCAATGAGAGCCACATCAGTTCCCAATGAGCCCACATCAGTACTCTCAAGTAAACTTAACAATGGTTTCAAAAATTATTATATATTTCACATGCATTTATTTCTTATAGATGCATACTTTTTTTGCCCCATCAGTTTTTTTTTTTCAGGTAATCTTAATGGCTTCAGAAATTGTTTATTATATATTTCACATGAATTTATTTCTTATAGATGCATATTACTTTTTACAAAAAATAAACAAATTACAAATATATTATTTTGAATTATTTGTACAACAGATATTTGTTCCATAATAACTATCATGATATGGAGCCACATTGAAGGTACCAGAGTCGCAAATTGGCCACCATGTTATATGTATTAAATATATATTATATTAAATATATATTTTTTCAATATTAAATCTAATGAGAGGATAAGAGAGAACAATTTATTGATTACGTGTAAAACAATATTTGTTGATAATGGTTGTGTTTATTTTTAAAATTATTTATAATTTTATTGAGATTTACAAACGGTTTATGATACAGTCGATTTTCGTTATTCGCGGTAGTTACGTTCTGTAAATTCTTCGCGAATACGGAACCATTGTACTTATGGGGAAATATAGAGTTAGGTTCCTGCGAACCTTTCTTCCCAACATTTTCATTCTTGCTTTATGTATGTTTTTCTGTTTAAAGACATCTTATTTAATATGTAGCCTACTTACAAATAATAACAGGATATGCAGTGTACAGTACTATATACAATATTATAATTACAATAAACTTTATTTAATTTTTTAAAACACCATGTTGTAAATAAAATCTTATTTTTGATGGAAAGTTGTTTGATGTGGCAACTGATACGTTGTCTTTTGGAACTGGTTGAAAAACTGTGTCAGTCTTGTCTGCGTGGCTTTTTTCCTCAGCTCTAAAATCTCGGCGTAAGAAGCAAATATGCAGGAACTTAGGCGCATAAATTTGAGGCTGCATTGAAGCATAGTCACATTTTTCTGTTGGACCAGCGGATGATATCAACAGGCTTTTGGCCTACCTGCGGTCTGTGGAATGAGCAAGGATAGGTAATGACTTTTCCGGCAAAACGATACAGAGACTACAATTGGTAACCTTTTTTTTTACAATAAATAAACAAATTACAAATATATTATTTTTTTAAATTAAATAGAATTTGTTCCACATTAACTATTGACTTTTATGGTATGGAACCACATTGAAGGTTTCCAAAGAGCCGCAATTTGGTCACCGTCACTCTATAGTAAAAATTTAAATACATAATAAATTTATTTATATAAGATTTTTTAAAATAACAATATATAAATACTAGCTTAACTATATTTTGCAAAAATAATGTACAAACAACCTAACAGCAGAATTTATATTCAATCAATTTAATATATGAAATATAATCATAAGTGAATCTTAATTAATACTTTTTCTCCCAAAGATGCTCTAACTTTGACATTTCATATTTTAGTTTTTCATATTGCAACGATAAGACCTTATTCAGATTCTCAAACATGATATCAAATTATAGGATCAAAGTGGTTAACTTTAACTGCAGAGTGGAGACAATTAACACTGGATTTCTGACACATGAGGAGATAATTTATCACACTTACACCAAATGTGTATTTCTGGAAATTGAAAAGTTCAAATAGGTGCATGATAAAGTAGCACTCGAGTCCAGAGCAATGTTGGAAGTCACAGGGAAGTAAAGAAAACTCTCTTAACAATAATAAATATTAGTATATATTTTTAAACTAGAAGATTACCATACAGAGATCCTATTATACATTATGTAAAGACAAACGTACAAATATATATGACATTATAATAAAATATCAGCATTAATATTAGATTTCAATCAAGAAAATCAATGAAACACTTTTAAAATGGAAATTTCCTAATCTAACTTTAAAAATGACAATATTTACATGTTCAAAAACAATACCTTAAAGCAGTGGTTTCTAAACTTTGTGTCTGCACCCCCCTTTTTTCAGAAAAAAATTGGTATGCCCCTCATTTTCGTAACAGTTTAATTTTATAAATACAGTGGTGCCTCGCAATTCGACGTCCCACAATTCGACATTTGAGTTTCGTGGGATGGCACATGCACATGCATGGAATTGTGTGATGTTATTTGCTATTTGTCAGTTCTTTTTGGTCTTTTTTTTGTTAGTTTATAATATGTTATTTATTATACTCATCTATCTACAACAACAACAATGTATTCTGATTAAAGAATAGGCAGTATTCAAAGAAGAAATAAAACAGATTAAAAAACCATCACATAGCATTGATCAGATTGAATCATACATCCCTAACCCTATACCAGATTTATATACAGTAATTCTTTTCTTCATATACATGTGTGTCTTATACAGATTCAAATGAATATATTGATTAATGATTACAAAATAAATATCAATATAAACACTTACTGTTTAAATTTCTCTGAGAAATATCTTCTCTTCTTTGATCATAACATTCTGATACAGAAAGTGGCACAGATACTGAAGGGCAAGGTGTACCAACTGTATAACTAATACTGCCATTACATGGTGTCCAAGCAGAATAAGGTGATGGAGCAGCTACATGCATCATTGATGTCATTCGAAAATACTATAATTTAGAATAAAAAAAAAGTTATTTCTATGATAATTAAAATTTTCAACATAACAAACTTCATATATAGAAACTAAGTAATCAAATTTATTAGACATTTTAAATGAAAAATTATTGTTTGATATCAAAGAGAGAATTTATCAAGTTATTTTTAACAAATTTCTAATTTTCAAATATATCTACTCTACAGTATATAATATTCAAATATAAGTATTCTAAGAGTGAGAGTTTACATTGGTAACAGTATTTTCGCCGCTCAGCGGCAGTCCGCGAATAAGCACGAAAACTCCGCGAAAATCGATTTTGTGGTTACAAATAAATTTCTGCGAATAGTCGAATACGCGAATACGGAATCCGCGAATAATGAGAATCGACTGTATATTGTTTTATTTTCAACATTAATTATTTATATTGTTTCGTTTTATAAAAAATTATTTCTTCCGTAAATATATATCATAAATTTCGTTATTTATTTAAATATTTTTGCTTTGATTTTTTGTTTATTTTTTTAATATAATTTTGTTTTTTAAGATATTGAAAGGCATGACGAAAGTTGCTGATAATAGTTTTCCAAATATGATTGCACTTTTAACCGGACGAAAAGTGCGTATGAAACCACAAGAACTCCCAGGGAACGAAACCTCAGGACCTTTCGACCAGTGGCCATTTCTATGGAAAAATTTCACAAAAGAAGGTTACGTAACAGCTCTGACTGAAGATGATCCAGAGTACACCATTTTAAATTACCTAGCCAAGGGATGTCTTCACAAACCTACTGATTTCTATCCAAGACCATTGTGGTTAGCTCTATTTCAATCTCCTTTGTGGAAAATGAGTTCGAATTTCTGTGTAGGAAACATTCCCACTTATACTATTTTATTCGAATGGATCAAGGAGTTTATAATAAAGCACAGTCAAGAATTATATTTTTTATTCTCCTTTTATATTGCAGTCACCCACACTAATTTTAACAATGCTCAGTATTTAGATGGGGATGTCTATCATTTACTCAAAGAATTGAATGAAAATGGATATTTTAGGAATACTGTTGTCATTGTTATGGGTGATCACGGTAATAGGTAAGCTGCTTTAATACTTGTTACATATATTATATCCAGAGTTGCAGAGTCGGATGGCAAATGATCCGACTCCAACTCCTAAAATTTGTAAGGTCTGACTCTGACTCCTGACTCCGGGCAGTTTAAAAATCCGACTCCAACTCCACCCAAAAATCTCCGACTCTGCAACCCTGATTATATCTAAATGATAGATAATCGAGTGCGAATCGTTAATAAGTTTAGTACTTTTCATGACGAATAGATTGTCAAATCAAAAAGTATTGTATAAAATTTTTTCTTGTTGAACTAAATATTGATAATTTGAGCCAATCTATAAATATAAATAAATATAATTTATTTATAGATATACTGTACAGTATTTATCCTTATTTGACTAAGATCTGAACATTTAAATGTATGTTCTGGCTTTTTAAGCAAATACTAAAGGACCTAAATTTGAACTGTGTGAATTTTTTATTGTCCTATTCAAACATTTTCCATGTACACAGCTTACTTTAATTGATTTGATTATGTCAATTATGCTATGAAATACTGAATTATGACAATTAAATTTTCTTTATTTAGAGAACTCAAAATCCTGGGATTTTTCTGAAGACTAAATAATGAAGTTTTCAAAAACACTGTAATTCGTAAATGGCTAGAAACATACAAAAAAAATGATTGATAAATTAGCTAATATTTTATCACTAGGTTTATAATTTATTGTTGGTAGAGATCAATTCTCTATATAGATTCCACTGATGATTACAATTTTCTCAAAATGAACAGTTTTTATATGAAAGAATAGATTTATTACTGTTTCTTCATTTGGCATATATGTAACCATTTGAAGTATTTTTATGCTGGGGATTCATTATAGTGAAATTTTCCTTTATTATAGTAAAAATAATAACCAATTATTCTTCTTGGCATTTTTCTACGCCCCTTTTTTTTAACCAATTTTATAATTTTAATGTTTAAATAAAAAAAATAAGATTCTACAGAGATCGTTGAATACAGAATTTATTTACAATCATTTTTTATACTTATTAATTTAAGTTTCATATATTATATTTACATCAAATAACCAATAAATGAAATAGATTTGGGAAAGATGCCTCATTATTATAGCATAATAATACTGCTAGATAATAGCTGTTGTTCAGGATAGAAAGCTATGTGGATTCCATATTATTTCAATCGATTGATGAGTGTACACCTGAAGAATTTCTCAAAAGTAAGTTTGTACACCACCATGTATACATTTTAATACTACTATTTTATAGCTTGTTTTGCTATACTTGATATTTTCCTATTTTTCCAGTGATTTTTTAAATTTAAAAATGTCGCATTGATATTAAAGAGAGGTGTCCCATTTATATTTAAATTATACAATTTAACTCTTAATTTAGTTTTCTCAATTCTAAACTAATAATTAAAAAAAGATAACATAGTTTTGCCTAGATAAATACAGATCAAGTTTTTCTAATCAATTATTTTATCCAAATTTTTGTTTGAGTATTATAAAGACTGTACTAAAAAGTAAAAACATAATATAAATTATATTATAAACATTAATAAACTAATACGTTAAGAATATTCATAATTTATTAGAGATCTTCAAGAACAAATGCGGGATAGAGTTCAAACAGACGAATTTGACTTGTATAGAAAATATTTAAACTAAATAAAACTTATTTTATCCAAAGTAGTACATTTATAATTAATAGAAAAATTTGGTTTAGAATATCAGGAATTGTCTCAAGCACAAGTTTATAAATTATTTTACTTTATAAATTTCAGATTGGAAAGCTATAAAATATATAAAGAGTTTTACTGGCTAGATTTTCTTTTCTCATAAAAAAATCTGAAGTGATTTTTTCTAGATAGGTAATATCTTTTTATATATAAATGTTTTCAGGAAATTCTTCAGTCACTATGTTAGAAATATTTCATATAGATAAATGCAAATCATGAAGAATATTAAACAAAAATTAATTTCATATCACCATGTTAAAGTTGTTCGGTTATGATAATTGTTCTATAGGATTAATTATCTTGATTATTGTTAAGTCATATGAATATTGTATAATGTAAAAAGTGTCATAAATAGCTAAATGAAATCTGAATTATATAATTAAATGAAATACACATTCATTCATTTAATATGGCAATAAGAAAATTTTAAAACTCGAGAATTGTTGAATCAATTCTCCACACTATTAATAAAAATAAAAATACTAAATGTAAAACATGATTCATTGTTATTAATTTCGTAGGAAATGTTATTTCATATATACATATATATATGTAGAACTATAGTTTATAAATTAGCTTTAAAAACGGTAATTTAAACCATTTTTTAAAGGCTAATTTATAGTTACAATTACTGCAGGAAAATAATTGATTTAGCTATTGAACTTATCGTTTGATATAACAAAATCTTATATCAAAATTATTATGATAGAATATCATTTACCTGTGTAGTTGTTCTGAAACTTCCTTATAAAATTTTTATGTATATATGGAAGTTATTAATAAAAATTAATTTGCAAATTTAGAAAATAATATAGTATCTAATTTATGTACAGAAAACATAGAAGTATTGATATGTTTTATTTATTATTTACATTTATCTTCATTAAGATTAAAGTACTGTTATTATTAATTTTTTAAAGTGACACAAATTAAGCATGCTATATAAATTCATGCCAATATAAATTCATGCCAATATATTATTTTCCCTTAAAAGTATAGTACTTAAATATAATTTATATTATACTGTAATTGTCATTTAAAAAAATTTAAAATATATGATAAATTCAGGTGGTTCCTAAATTTTTCGAAAAGTGTGGCATCTCTCCCTATTATGAATTTATAAACAATTTTTATGATTTTTTTTCTGTGAAAAATATACTGTATTATGAAAATTATTTAAGGATACTTCGTACATTTCAGATATGGCAGTATATTAACAACGTCAATCGGACGAATTGAAGAACGTATGCCATTGTTTTCTATAAGCATTCCATCTGCTCTGGAAGAGCAACATCCTCATCTGCGAAGTTATTTAAAGCGAAATTCAGAACGTCTAACAACCTGGTTAGACATTCATTCCATGCTGATGGACATTGTTAAATCTACATACGAAGAAAGCCCTCCCGTTCATGTCTGGAATACGAGGGGATATAGTGCTTGGAGAATGGAAATCCCTATAAATAGAACTTGTGAAGTAGCGGGTATTCCCGAAAATCACTGTGTGTGCCAAAGTGAAGTTGATATACCTCCCAATGATCCAAGATGTTCAGAAGCATCTAATATCCTAGTTGATCATTTAAATAAGCTATTGGATGTAGTCAAAGCATCCTGTGTGAAACTTTCGTTACAAAAAACGTTACAAGCAGCCGTAAGTATGATTTTTTCAAGATATTTCTATTAATTTTTATATAATACTATACCATGATCGTTTGAAAATGTTAATTGTTTTTAGGTGATATTGCCGAGAAAACATTTCGTTCAAAAACAGGGATATGAATTGAAAATGCGAATATTAATTTCATTGGCACCCAGTGATGCTGTAGTGGAAGCTTTCATGCAGAAAACAGCCTGGTCCACGGAGTTTCAAGTGGTTGGAGATGTCAGTAGACTTAATAAATACGGAAATCAATCGTCATGCATTCAACACAGGGAAATGAGAAAGTTTTGCTACTGTAAAAGTGAATTGATCAAGTGACATATTTTTCTATAAGCACTTACGAAAACACCATCTTAAATTTTTATATTCAAGGTAAACATTCTCTCTTCACATCAATCAATCACAAACTAATTACAGTGTTTACAAAATTATTGTCACGTGTACTGTTTTGATTTAACATTCAATACTAAAATGACTTTTAATTTCAATTAGAAAATCATAAAAAATTTTGAAATATCAAGGTTTGAAGTTTTGTAAGTATTCCGAAAATTCAATTTTTATTTATTAATTGATGACTTGTATTTATTTGTTATATCTTATTTTTTAATAATTTAGGCCTATAATAATCAAAATGATTACTTTTTTAAAAAGCATAAAATGATCCTAGTTTTACAAATGATTGATAAAATTTATTTGAATATGATTAAAATTAATTAAATCAATTCCTGTTCCAACAATTAGGATCAGATAATTTTTAAATCTATTTTATTTTGAATCACAGAAGTTAAATAGTTTATCTAACCTTATCACAATGAATGTAACCATAATGTTTTTCTCCGAACTTTGATATTTATACGTGATATCATTATAAATACTGTATACCAGAGGTGGCCAACTTTGTCATTAAGATCGACTTTATATGTTAACAGAGTTCACAATCTACACTTGTTTGTAATTAAGATTGACTTTAATATGTTAACAATGAGTTTGCGATCTATTTCGAAATTTTTTCGTTTGATGGTGAGAGTAGAGATAGGACCAAAATCACATAATCCCAAAACGACATTAGCCCAAAACGAGATATCCGGCAGCGGCGACAGGAGCCAAAACCACATATCCCAAAACGAGATATCCGGCAGCGGCGACGGTGTTTTTTCCTTTTTACTTTACTCATAAATCTCAAACACAATACTTCACTTCAATTCTCATAACTGTCAATTCAAAGGTGTCATATTGAATAATTCACTTCAACTCTCACAACTGTCAATTCATAGGCACCATGTTGGCAATCGTCGGCAATTTTAGAATTTTGTCTAAATGCTTTGCTGCTACCGGCTATTCTGTTTTGGGCCATACTCAACTCTGCTGCTACCGGATATTCTGTTTTGGGCCATACTCAGTAATAAAGTGAAATTTTGGCTTTAGTTGTCTAGAGAAGGCACTACGCTGCTACCAGCTGTTACTGTTTTGGGCATACTCAGCAATAAAGCAAAAGTTTGGCTTTAGTTGTCTAGAGAAGGCACTATACAGTAAAAGAGTCATCCGATAACTTACGAAGATCGACTACAAATCGTCCCGCGATCGACTTGTTGGCCACCCCTGCAGTAAACACTATTAGCTTTCTTTTCTGATGGTATTTGTTATGAAATATCGCTAGAATTTGAGGCATCAGCTAGTTTTCATTAAACAGAACCGGAACAGAAATTATTTCAATGATGAAAGCAGAGGTTTTGACTTCATAATAGCTAAAATCTCTTATCACTCAAATCATTTCATCGCTATTGCGAAGGCAATATCATTGTCACTAATCTCAACTTAATTTTATTTCTTGACGTCAAAATATGGCTTCTTGTTTGGATAGTCTCCTCTCTCTGGTTTTAATCCACTTTTCATCTTATTGGATACTAAGCGATGGAGTAATAGAGCAATCCCTAGCGTAAATCCGTCCATACTCGTGAATTTCTCTTTTTATGTAATGAACACGTATTCTATAATAATAATACTTGCATATAAATATTATAAAATTTAATTATTATGTAAAAAATTATATTTTAAAATCAAAAAACTCCTGTTTTCATCGGATTACATACAAGTCTTTCATCAGATTTTTCTCTCTTTACATTCCAAAATGGAATAAAACGGTATGAGAATTAGGTCTTCTGGTCAGTCCGTTATTATAATTCGGGTATATATAAAACCCAATGTATCACATGTTTTACATGTTTATGTATCACATTAAAGAACTAAGTATGTTAAAAATGATCGATATCGGATCAATATTACTGACATAACAAAAGATATTCATATTTTTAGATAATATCTTACATAAATTTTATGTAATTTTAAGTAATTTACGTAATCACAATGAAATGTTTTATGTACATTATTAGATGCTTCCATAAAATCTAACCTATTGATTAGAATCATATCGTGAGTTAAAAGCGATCAAAATCGATTTTTTAATAATGCGTAATTCAAATGGATTTTGATGATTTTTATAAGCGCACACGATCCTCTTGTTTAGGGTTCCTTAAACTTTTTTTTTGGAAAAGGCTGCATAGACAATTTTCTAACGAATGACGGGACGCGGATTAGAATAAATTGAGGGTTTTTGTAATTAGACAAGAAATCGTTTTCTAAAAATGTTATTGGTGAACTGGAATTAATTGTGAACAGTCCTCGTGTTTTATAATCATAATGGTATGTTTTCCAGATTTTGACGCTCTGTAGATGTTAAAATAGATAAGTCACGCGTTTAATTGCGCCATTATAAGAGTTTTATTTTAATTTTCAAAGAAAATTATTTGTAGTAAATAACAAAACAATACTTTTTTATGCATCATTTTAACACATACAGTAGAAAACTGAATAAAAGTCATTCATTTTAGTGCAAATTTTAAATAATTTTAGTGTCCTGGACACCGCCATGTTCAGACATAGGATTACATTAATGAAATATAAAAAAAAAATAAAAATCTTTCTTTGTTAGCATACTTAGCGATCCGACAGCGTAGCACCTGACAAAGTGATGGCATTTGTAATCCCTGAATTAAACAACGAAATATTTTTTCAAAGAATTATCATTTTTTTATTAAATTTAGGAAATAAATACTGAGAAAATTTATAACAATTTCCGATATTTTCCAATTGTTGTTTAATTTCTTTGTGTTTATATAGTACAGTATATTGTAAAACGTCTTTCATAGGAAGCAAATGTCAGCAGGCTAGATAAGGCCTTGGACCATAATTTGGGGTCCCCTGCTCCAGTGCATCCCAAATAATATATGCGAATTTAATCAATATGTATATCGTTTTGTTCACTTAATGTTGATACTTAAGATGAGAAAATATCTTGTTCTCATAAAATAAATTGACTTATTTGCTAACATTCTATATAGCGATACAGTTCCAGTATTTTGTGTAAACTATACTTGTAATTTCAAACTTGTTTATTTGAACATTCATAAATCATATATATCAAGTGCTAAATTATTTAAAACTACAAATAAAGTCATTAAAATTAAGTGTTATTAAAATAATATTTATCAATGTCATTCCCCTCCTGCTGAATATAGTAATATAGCAAATAAACAACCTCTGAGCAGGAATATTCTTAAAATTCTTTTATTCACAAACGCTTTCAATCTATTAGTAATAAAGAGCGTAATAGATATGAATTGTATGTAGTCCTGATGATTAAGTGCCTGAAATTTAGACTCTAAGAACAGCTTTATAACTTTGAGGGCTAGTATGAAGCTCAGCAGAACAGCGATTTCGTATAATAATAATGCTAAATGTCATAAAACAAAATTATGCAGTCAAGAAGATAAAATCTAGATTAATAGCCGAAATATACAAATGAAAGAAGTTAAAGAAGAAGAATTTTATAGTTAGCTAACAACCCCTATCCACTTATCAAAGGTTCTGTGAGGAGTGAAGATCGTATTATTTGTGTGCTATTAAATATCATTTTTAGATGAAGGTTACTCTGATAACGATTAGTGTTCCTATATACGGTATAACAATGACAATATTTTGTAATTTAATGATTAATCAATTGATGCTTATTTTTTTATAGTATGTATATATATATAACCTCGATTGTCGCGGTTAATGTTGCCACGAAAAATACCGCAATAATCGAATCCGCGGTAATCGGGATAAATAATACATGTAAAATAGGTGATCATTGCCAAGAATTTTTTAAATATATTAATTAAATTTTTACGTATAAGGTAAAAAAGAAATGTGTTGAACGTGCCAATCTTCTAAGTTGATCACTTGGATAGCTGTAGCCTTGATATCATCCTTTTTCTTTCAGCATTCATTGTAGGAGTAAATAAGAAGAGAAATAAATATACACATTACTTCAAGTAGAGGTAGATAGTTACTGATGAATGGTGAGCAGGCACGATCGGATAAAAACGAAGCGTTCTTGGAGAGTGGTGACTCGAACTAAATATAATTCTGGTTGCATATGTAGTGGACTACATCTCGCTTGGAGAGTGGCGATTCGAACTAAATGTAATTCTAGTTGCATATGTAGTGGGCTACATCTCGCGCGAACTAAATGTAATTCTGGTTGCATATGTAATGGGCTACATCTCGCGGCCGCAATAATTCGAGTAAATATAATTCTGGTTACATATGTAATGGGCTACATCTCAAAACCGCGATAATTCGGAATTGGAGCGCAATAATAGGAATTTTGGTATCAAATTATAAACCGCGATAATCGAGGTATTCCTGTATATATAAATTCATAAACTTGATAAGTCTATTTAAATTTAGATATATTGTTAGTTTTATTACTATTTATTTTTTTGAGTTAAAATGTTCTCTTTAAATGTTTTAAATGTGTCCGAATTAAAAACAGTTGATAAAGTATGTAAATCTAAATTAGATTCATAGGTTGAATCGAAAACATTTCTGTTCTAATAAAAGTTTTACGTATATTTCTATGTAGAGGTTGTTTGTTTGCTATAATAAAATTTATTTCTTTGTTTCAATTATAGTATAAAACAGTGTGTATCAGGCATCGTTGGTATCACGTGATAAAAAAGAAACTAACACTGATTTTCTTAAGTAAAAAAGCAATTTGAATAAATTTAAATGCGGTATATAGTACTTTGTCTTCTTAAAATTTATACATTTAAAAAAATATAAGCGGTAACGAGAAAAAATTATAAAATTTATGATTGTGATTTTTTAGATTTCTTTATTAAATTCTATTAAATCGTCATATATTTTTGCTAACTAGGTTTAAGACAATCAGGATTTTGTAAACATTTTCTACTTTAATAATCATTTTTATAAGAATAGTTCCTAAGTAAATATGAAAAATTATTCAATAATTTCATTTTTATAAGAAACTATTAATAGATTTTGAATTAAAATTTTTGATATTTTAAAACAAAATATTCCATATTTTATGCGGGCATAGTTCAACTTATTGCAGTCCATGAAGAGGTGAGGTATATCGAAAATTTCAGCATCACAAAAAGGGCAGCATTTTGAAGATAGGAAGGAAAATGATTTTTGATTTATAACGGAAGGAGAGGCTGTTAAGTCGAAGTTGTAAGATTAATTCTTTTCAGTGATAGTTGAGGTTACTGTGCAAATAATATTGAATGGAATCCGGAGAGAGAATGAGTTGATACCAATTATGGAAAGAGGATTTCTGAAGGGATAAAGTAGTCCTCAAGTTCTGATTGAATAAGCATATTGAGAATGAGGGAATATTGAATTTCCTTCCAGTTGGTATTAGTGGATAAGAGAGATTCAAAGGAATATTTATAAGATCGAAGCAATTTATCCATTGTGTGGTACCAATTCGGGTAGTTAATACGGGAATTGGAGGTGGAGTTTTGAAGATAAAACAAACATTTTTGAGTGATAGAATTAGATTGTGAGATGATCCTTTTAATAAAGATTAAAATGTTTTTTTACACTTTAAATGAGTTCTACCCAGTTCTAGACGCATAGCATATCCTGGAATAGAGCGATCTAATTTGAACAGCTTTCGGATGAATAGATGTTGCAATTTTTCTGATGAAGTAAACTGATTAGTAGACCATATTGGGCTAGCATAACTAAGTATTATAGTGGAGTCAAAAATTTTAAAGGGTACTTTAATGTCTTGATTTTTCATATAGGATAAAACTGAGATTTGCCACAACTTATCTACTCGCAGTATCTACGATATTTCAAACTTCGTAATTAATATCTTCGAACAAATTTAAGTTTTTTGTAATTTTTGTGTAGCTTCCATTATTTTTGTACTGTTCCGGTTTTTATCAATGCCTGTAACCTTCATCTACAGGGGTAGTTAAAAAGATTTTTATTTATTATTATTATATTTTAAAATGAAATGATTATGTATTGGCGAAATGTTTTGAATTAGAAAAAAAAACAATATAGGTAGATATATATAGGTTAGGCTAGTACTGATGATTAACTTTTTCTCCTTTAAAAAAATTCAAATGAAAATATTCAATATCTTTAACGTGCAATAAATATTTAGGATTTTTTAAAATTTTGAACGTCCACTACTTAAGAATGGAATTAAGTGGAGACATCAAAACTAATGCAGTGACATTACAGCCAGCACACAAAAAATTGAGCATTTAAATCTGAATGTTCTCTAATGCTTTTAAGATTTTTTTTAGACGAACAGATAAACAAACAATAATATAAGATCATTATTATAAAATATTGTACATGTAAAATCCTTTCAAATGAGTGATATATCACACACGCCGATAAAAAGTTTCAGAGGTATCAGCATTTCAACATTTTGAACAGCTGCCTTTTTGTAACGAATCATTTCTAATATTTTCAGAATTATATATGTACACTGGAAAGGAATGAGTCCTTAAAATTTGAATCATTATATACAGTTCTCGAGATTTGATACACACGTTTGATACGAACAGACAAAATATATACATATAGCTAATTTTATATACTGAATTAAATGACTTTATAGAAAATTATTTTATTCTTATATTTTAATTTAGTACTTTGTTTCAAACAAATTAAATGGCATATGCACTGTTTTCAGGCATATTTATTTATTGCTATGAATACATACTAGAAATAGTGAGTGAGAAATACTTTGCTTGTTGACAAATTATTATTCTGTTTTTTATGAATATAATTATTTAGTTTAACATAATTATTCAGAAGACTTCCTTAATTTAATTTAATCAATAGAATTTATATTCAAATAATTTGAATATTGAAATATTTATATTCAATAATTTGAAAATTAAAATATTCAAATATTTTGAATATTTGAAATTTCAGAAAGAATATATCATTTATAATGAAATGTTTCTTTGTGACAATAATAATAAGATGATATAAAATTTCTACTACAGTATTTTTATATAAAATATTTTAAATTTTATATACAGGGTGATTCAAAAGGTAGGGGAAAATTGAAGAAGCATGTACAAGAGGCAATTATAAGCAAAAGTTCTTAGGGTCAATTTTTGATTTGGGGCTTTGTTGAAAAGATATAACACCTGAAAGTTTTGTGACGTATCTGAAGTGGTATGCTGCGTAGCATCTGACGTGTACGTAGAAACGCCGGGGATTTTGGATGATGCTATGTTTGCATTGAATGTGATAGTCGGTAGTTCGAACAACTTTTGTAAAATTGTGCGTAGGCGCCATACGATTGTATCCGTGGTGATGCAACCTTTGCATAATAAATGTTGCTAACCCTAAGAGTATTTCATTGATCTGTTATGAGATTCTCAGTAGTAGAATCGGACTAAAAATAGTTTCGGCTTGGCTTATTTTCGGCATTTTACACACGTTTTAACACCTAGAGAAAATGACCTCACAAAATTTTCAGGTGGTATATATTTTTAACGAAGCCCCAAATCAAAAAGTCACTCTAAGAACTTTTGCTTAGAATTGCCTCCTCTATATGCTTTTCAATTTTTTCCCAAATTTCTTAATCACCCTGTATATTTATCCACGAATATAATGGCCGCGTGGTAAAGCTGTGGCTTACCATCTTGATCCGGGTTCAAATCCGGGTCCCACACCTCCAGTTTTTCAGGAGGGGTCGGGCCCGGCCCGTTGAATTCCATATTTTAACCATCCGGTTGGCCCTATCATGGATGTTGGCCACCATGATAGACTCTATAAAGCCGCTGCCAGATACAGTATATCCCAAGTGAGATATGGCGGCTTAACCTACCTAACCTAACGTAATCTAATTTAGGAATAACGTTAAATGCTAATTTATGTTTTATATTTTTTAAATTGATAATATTAATAATTATAAAAGATGTGTCGTCCGATCTTTCAGGTTGGTAACTGTGGCTTACCAACCTGAAGGATCAGATTCAATTTTGAGTCCTACACTTTGTTTTCCGGGAGGAGTCCGGGTTCGAGCCAGGGCCGTTGAACCTATCCTTCAATTCTCACCCATTCTCCATCATGGGTATTGGCTAGCCTATGATGGGCTCTACAAGTACACATTTTGTGCGATATGGCAGCTTAATTGCACTAATCTAACCATAAAAGGTGTATGTTTTGAACTATGACAATAAACACTTTATCATCTGAGTTTACTGAAATTGGATAACTGAACAAAGATTTAGTATGATTAAAAGTTTATTATATTGGCAGGTCTAACAAGTTTTTAAGTTGAACTAATAAAAACGTATTTTACCCTTGATTTTATCAAAATATTTATTTATTTTCTTTAATATTAAGAAAATTGAAATTGAATTTGTTATTAAATATAAAAAAATAATAATAATATAGTGTAATGCTGTTACTCATTATTTAAGTATATTACCAGATTATATATATATGGGAACTGAACTATGTGACCATAAGGTCACATTGTTCAGTTCTGAACTTTAATATTTTTCTATATAAAACGTTTGTTTAATTAAAGAATCGCAGATTTTCTTTTTAAGACGACGAATAGCTAATAAAAATCGATCCTTATCTGTGAATGTCCACTGCTTACAATTGGTTAATAGTCATATGACCAGCCATAAAATACTGAGCTTGTATTCATCTTAAAATACTAAAGCCGTGATCACACTGTGCAATTTTTCGTCGCGCACGTGGCTGCAACAGCGATGGCTCTTCCAACAAACTACTAAACCCCCTTCAAGTAGCGCGCGACAAAACTATTGAAAACAATTTACAGTATATGGTATCAATATTACTGAATATGAGGAAAGATATTCACATATTTTGAGTAATATCTCACGTAAATATTATTCGATTTGAATGAAATTCACATATAGTGAATCGAGGCAAGATGGTAATCGGGGGAAGTGGTATTTAAATAGGTGGCGATAGAAAGTGGTTTATTATAACTTTCTATAAGCCCACTAAAAATATAGATGATGACTAGTATCAGATTATCAATTACTCGCATAAAAAATCGAAAAATTCCCAGTGAGAGTTGAAATTTTCATCAAAAATTAGAAAAAATCTAATAATCATAACAGATGAATTATCATTAAATATTTACAAATTCCTGAAAATTATTGATAAACTTGTTAGAACTTTGAAATGTCACTGAATGATTTAAGTAGCAATCAATTAATATTGAAATTTTTAGTAAGATTTTAAAAAATTAACAGGATTATCATTTGATAGGTTTGTAAATGTTTTAGTAATGCCAATATTAAAAGATTATCATTAGATTATTAAAAGATTATTTAAAGATTATCATTATTTTGTTGCTATTTTAAAATTTAAATTTATAATAGTAAATATAAAAAATGGTTTTAATGTTATAAATAATTTAAGTGAATGATGTCCTATTATTAATAATAAACTTTAAAATTATAGAAAATTAAATAATAATAATATCTTACTTTTAAATTTCTGATAGCATATTAGATTTGATATCTTGGTATTTGTATTATTAAAAACATATTCAAAGAACTAAGCTTGGTTGGTTGGGTTTATTGGCACAAAGATGTCATGGGCCAAACTGTACCAGATATTACAAATTTTAAAAAAGAATAAAATAAAAAATAAACAATTAAATAAATAATAAACTTAAAATAAAATTGTAGTTGCAACAAGAGATTAAATGTAAAAGTGGTGTAAATTATTGCAACTAAAACAGAAACAACAAGATATAGTTTAAGCTCATTGCAACAAGAGATTAAATGTAAAAGTGGTGTAAATTATTGCAACTAAAACAGAAACAAGATATAGTTTAAGCTGTAAAACAACAGAAATAGTAAATATATACACTGATTTAAATGGCCATACAATATAAAAAAATATTATTATAAAATAAAAGCTAAATGTGAGGTAACATGATATATCTGATAAAAAAGCAAAGACACTGGAACAGTTTAAACAATTGTTAATAAAGGCTTCAGGATTAAAATGAGATAGATTAAAATACTGTAAACTGTGTGAAAAAATATGAGCATTTAGTTAAAATGTGCTTAATTGTAAAGAAGGCACAATGACAACAATCACAAGCAGGCCAGTCCTTACCCATTACAAGATATTTATGAGTGAGCCAGCTGTGTCCAATATGAAGCCTTGCAAGGATGACTTCCTCTCTCCTGTTCTTGTGATTACTAGAATTCTATGGCTCGACTATAGATTTGACCTTGTGCACTTTGTTAATTTGTTTATCCCACATATGCTGCCATAACTGCCTCAGCTTGATATCAGGTTTAAAATCAGTAAATGGGACTCTGAAATTCTGTGAATGGTGAGGGGTGGCTGACTTGGCAGTGTTGTCAGCCACATTCCCCTTAATACTAACATGACTTGAACTCAACAAAACTTGATGATATATATTCCTTTTTTGTCCAAAAGGAAAAAGCTTTTGAATCTGTAAAAGGATAGGATGAAAAGAGAATTTCCATGTGCACTAAATGAGTCAGAATAGATAATGTTCTGATGATGGCCCTTTGTTCTAATGTGCCTCAGGGTTAGCTATATAGCATGGTTCTTTGCAGTAAATATGGATGCCAATGAGGATATCTGCTTAGAATAAACTTCATCGTTGCAGTAAAGATATAAGACTTATTAACAATTAATAATCAGAACCTTATTTTATTTTGTAAAACACTTTGGGCTGATAATGAAGCCATCTTCAGTGCAAACATTTAAAACTAACATATAGAATTTGGTTCTAGAACATTTTTGAAATTCATACATGTGCTTTTAAATAAATTAAAATTTTTATGAGCTATCTCTCTTTCAGTAGTGCTTTTATATTTCAACATTTATATAGTAGCAAGTGGTAAACTGATATGTTTATCTCTCTTTATGTAAACATTTAAAACTAACATATAGAATTTGGTTCTAGAACATTTTTGAAATTCATACGTGCTTTTAAATAAATTAAAATTTTTATGAGCTATCTCTCTTCCTCTAATCATGTTTAACAAACTATATATTTCTTTCTTTATTATTTTTTATCTCTATCTGTACTACATTTTACATAGGATACTGTATTTTAGTCATGTTTTTTATTAATAGTGTTTTATGGATCATTCTTATGGAAGTGGAAGTTCTCCTGTAATATTCTTATTACATTATATCTTATTCTATATTTAGCAATTTCTATCACTTCTGCTGTTTTTTTGTTTTGTATATAGAGAATAAACTATAATGTAATAAATGGGAATATTACAAGAGAACTCTCACTTTTGTGAGAACAGTGCATAAAACATTACTAATAAAGAATATGTATAAAATATGGTATCCTTTGTAAAAAAGTAGTAGCGGTAGAGATGAAAAATAATAATGAAATGTATAATTGTTAAATATGATTATAGAAAGAGATAAATAACTTATAAAAAATATAATGTATTCAAAAAGCACATTTATGAATTTTCTAAAAATGTTCTAGAACTGAACTCTAAATTTTAGTCTTTTAAGTGCTTTACTGAAGATAGCCTTGTTGTAGGCTGAAAGTATTTTACAAAATAAATTTTTGCATTAAGTGTTGATAAATCATAGAGTTTTCATAAAAAGCTGATTAATCATATGGAGAACATATTCAAAGAATATTTTAGAATTAAAGTTAAATATTAATCTGTTTTTTATGGAAGGAATCAAAAATATAATTCTTGATGATGGCATTGTAGGAAATGCTAAATATCATTATCAAATTTTGTTTAGTGAATATATTATTGTAAAAGTTTGAAGATCTGTAAATCCTAACATTTGTTGTTATGGGATGGGATTTTAGCCATCCCATAACAACAAATTTATTATTTAGTAAAATATTATTAATTTCCCATAACAACAATCCCATAACAACAATTATATTATTTAACAACAATTTTAAACAACAATTATCATCATCCCATAACAACAAATTTATTATTTAGTAAAATATTATTAATTTCCCATAACAACAATTATATTATTTAACAACAACTTAAACAACAATTATCATAACAACAATTATCCCATAACAACAATTTTATTATTTAGTAAAATATTTTAATTTTTGGCTTTTATTAAGAGATGTGTGTAATTGTTGGGATTTACTTAAGACCATTAGTAAAAATAATGATTAGAATTATTTTAATTAATTAAATGTATTTTAGTTAGCTATTTATTTTTTATTTTTGTTGTTTTGAAAACTATTTTATGCTGCATGAGTACTTTATAAAAGCTCATTTCACTGTTTATCTGTGAAATTAGTCAACCATATTAATTTCAATAAAATGATTTTATCAACCTAAATTAAGGTAACAAAAATATAACTCATCAATGCTTAAAATAATTTTTATTTAATTTTCTATAATAAATTTTGAACTTGTATAAAAATTTTATATTCCAATTTGGTTATAAATTACTTGTGCATTCACTTAAGTTATTTGTTGCAACATGGTTGAATATTATGACATTTAGAATTGCACAATATGAAAGAGGATTTGCACAAACACTTTTTCATTGACACATTTTTAAACAAATTACCCTTTTTGAATCCTTGGCCTTCAACAAAAGATAGTTTTCTAACTGCTTCCCATACATTAACTTCTTTTCCTACTTTGATATGGTAATAAAATTTTCTTTGTATAATATGAATTGGTTTGTGATATATAATTATTTCAATTTGCCAGCTTTGGTTATAAGTTAGAAATAATTTATAAATATACTGTCTGACCACCGATCGTTTGAATCCTTGGCCTTCAACAAAAGATAGTTTTCTAACTGCTTCCCATACATTAACTTCTTTTCCTACTTTGATATGGTAATAAAATTTTCTTTGTATAATATGAATTGGTTTGTGATATATAATTATTTCAATTTGCCAGCTTTGGTTATAAGTTGTTAGAAATAATTTATAAATATACTGTCTGACCACCGATTCAAGACCCCTAGTTGGCATTCTGCCAAGTCTAGTTTATTCATGTGTAAGGGGTGAAACAAGTAAGGAATGTACGATTTTGTCTTAATCCTTTTTCTCGGAAAAAATGTTTTATTGTTTTTAGCTGGTCTTTATTGTCAGACTGGTTACCCTACTTTCCGAGTGAACTCACCTATTTCTGCCATGCACAGAAGGGTTGAGGGGTCTCTCATCGGTAGAATGTAGCATAATTTACTATATTTTTAAATATAGTAAATTATTTTAATTTACTATATTTATAAATTATTAAATTAATTCTATTAATTTATCACCAAATTAAAATAATTTACCTTTATCAACTCTCTTCTGACAATTACTGATAAAAGCCTCTTGGTGAAAGTCTGAAGTTTAAATAATTTATTAAATAATTTCCACTTTTATCACTTCATAACAATAAATGTTAGGATTTACCAATAAATTTTAAAATTTATTGGTCTTTGAACTTTTTCAGCAATAAATACATTCTATGACTGCTATTTGAATATGAATTATTTCTTAGAAGAATAACAATAGTATGCCTCTCCATTAGTAATGCTTATTTTACAGTAAAAATTTTAAAATATAAAATAATTACAAAATACAATGGTTGCTTATTCAAAGTTATAGTCAAGAGGAATATTAGTAAAGTTATTGAAGTTGGCCAAATGTAATCGAGATCTTTAGTATGAACCTTAAAAATCAGAAAAATAATAAAGAAAAGTGAGTTATATATGAAAATAAAAGACAAACTTATTAAAAAAATTAATAAATGAAAAAAATAAGTTTGTCCATTTCATTTGAACCAGGATTATTTTTACTTATGGATTATAAGTATAATATAAATAGTATAATTATATGAAGCAAACAAAAAAGAAAGAAAAAAAAAAAATCAACTTTTGATATAGTAAATGCCTGATTGAGAGAGCCTAATCAACATTCAACTATTAAAATTTGATTAATACATTATGAAAATGACTGCTGTTAAAACTTTACATAAATTTCTAATAACTTTAAGTAAAATGCCATTTTATTGCATTTAAAATACTTTTGTATTGACTTTGTAGAATCTGAACACACAGATGACATAATCTTTGATTAAACTGAATTGTTCTTGTTTGTTTGATATCTTCAGTTACTATGTCTTATATCTTTTGGAAAAGCTTAAAAGTTCAAGTACTATATATATTCTTGTATAAGCTGAGAATTTTTCCCCAGAAAAAATTTTTGAAGAAAGAATGGTCAGCTTATACATGGATCAATCAAAAATCTGAAAATATTCTGCAAGATTATAAGATTTATTAATTCAGTTGAGTCTTCCCATTAGCTGCATGCTTTGTCATATTTACTCCTAACAAAGATCTAACAAAGAATATAAAAGTTTAAATCAAATTTAAACTTTTATATTCTGAAAATAGAAAACTGAAGAGGATCTCTTTGGAAGATTGAAAACATTTTTTAAATAAATTTTTATCCTTATTTTTTTGGACTTAACTCAATTGGTGCTTTGTTTTTAAGTGTTTAGTTTATAATTTAGCAGAGTTTTCAGAATAAAAGATTTTGTTTATTGATCTTAAGTATTATATTATTGGTATGATATCATTCCATGCAGCATTATCTCCCTTTTAGTTAAAGAACAATATGATAACATAATGTTGTATAGATAAATCACTGTAGTCTATGTGAAAGATTAGCTCCAAGCACTACTAAGCAGTCCAAATTACTTTATAAAAAACTTTTATTTTGAGAAACGTTTTCAGCATTTACTAGCCATCTTCAACTCTTACAATGAATTTAATTTAGAAACAATTAACATTCAGAACTGACTGTTATAAAACTGTTAGTATTCTAGAACAAAGAACAAACTTAAACATTTAAAAACTTAAAATCTATAGACATTTTGCATTTACAATAATAAGCCTTTGAAAATGATATATAATAAAAATAGGACTTTGAAAATAAGTTCTATATAATAATAATAATAATAATAGGATCTTGAAGCTAATTATTATTATTTTTATTATATATCATTTTCAAAGCCTTATTATTGTAAATGCAAAAAGTCTATAGATTTTAAGTTTTTAAATGTTTAAGTTTATTCTTTATTCTAGAACAGGGGTCAGCAAACTTTTGAGACAGAAAAGCCAAACCTTTCCTCATAACAATTTAAAAATTATTCGAGAACCGTATTTTTAAATGTTTAAGTTTATTCTTTATTCTAGAACAGGGGTCAGCAAACTTTTGAGACGGAAAAGCCAAACCTTTCCTCATAACAATTTAAAAATTATTCGAGAACCATAAATATATTTTTACAAATAAGAAAAAGTAATATTATAACAAGTTATATCTTTATTAAATGAAGAAAAAACACAAAAAATTGTTCTCATTGGTTTTAATCAGTTTGAGCAATGAGCTGCTTACCATGTACTAAAAACAAAAAATTGTTCTCATTGGTTTTAATCAGTGTGAGCAATGAGCTGCTTACCATGAATTAAATCATCCCCTCCATTCCCTTTGTATGTCGTGTGGGATATACAAAGCATTGCAAGGTGTGACGCTTCGCTTATCTTTAATATGTGCGTAACTTTAAAATTTGTTTATCTTTACAAGAGTGTTGCGAGGCGTGACGCTTCGCACATCTTAGTGCCACGAAGTTTTGCTAGATCTATAAAACAAATGAAATCACCATTCTGTGAATAAAATTCTTTAAAAATTTTATAAATGAAACTATGATAGTTTAATTTTCATTTCCAATTTTACTTCAGAGCCACATGTAGGTACTCAGAGAGCCGCATGTGGCTCGCGAGCTGCAGTTTGCCGACCCTGTTCTAGAATACTAACAGTTTTATAACAGCCATTTCTGAACGTTAATTATTTTCTAAAGTAAATTTATTGCCGACCCTGTTCTAGAATACTAACAGTTTTATAACAGCCATTTCTGAACGTTAATTGTTCTCTAAATTAAATTCATTGTAAGAGTTGAAGATGACTAGTAAATGCCGAAAACGTTTCTCGAAATAAAAGCTTTTTATAAAGTAATTTGGACTGCTTAGTAGTGCTTGGAGCTAATCTTTCACATAGTTAAACACCTAAGAGAGCAGTATTATTTGAGATTTCACTATAGTCTATCTAGCCGTGGGTGTTTTTGATCTAGAAATTTTGTTAAAAAATTATTTTCCAATTTATGCAAAATCTGAATTGCATTAAAAATATAAAAAATTTCTGTTTCAATTATTCACATAAGTTGGGGAATAATTGTATTTGAAAATCTTATTGCTGTTTTTTGATCTTCATATCTATATCTGGCATATTAATATAAAATTTTTCTGTCAGTACAAGGTCATTAATGGTAACATTTAATTTAGCATTATTTAATTTTTTAAATGAGATGTAATTTATAAATTATATGATTCTTTATTAAAAATTAAAATATTAATTTTAGCTGTTGTTTAGTGAATTACTTCTGATGGTACAGACAGTGCATTACTCTCTGTCTTCATGCGTACTCCAGTGGGCAGCACTTTAGCCCTACAGAAAGCAGGTAGTCCTCATGATGAGGATCATACCTTGAGTCATTCTTCACTTCCTGTAGCAAATATTTTCAGCAGTATAGAAAAGGATGAATTTGGAATCAGGTAAATAATTTTGATAATTTGCTAAAAAAATTAATTATTAGAATTTTTCATATAAAAATTTGTTTTATATCTATTAAAAAATTAAATTTTAAAATGTAGGAATTCATCATTATGATTATTGATGAATTCTTAATACAATGAAACTCAATTCATTGTTTTTGTTAGTATTCTTGAAAATGTAAGAATTCATCATTATGATTATTGATGAATTCTTAATACAATGAAACTCAATTTATTGTTTTTGTTAGTATTCTTGAAAAAACTATGATTATGGGAAAACAATAGATGCAGATGCCTATATAAATTTTTTACAATCTCTTGAAGGAAATGATTACTAGAGAATACAAAAGAAAATTTTTAAAAAGTTTTCAGTTGTTTCAAGTCTCTAAAATATATTAAAATAATGAGTTATAAAAAGATAAAAAATTTGCACAAAAGAAATTTTACACTGATGAAATAGCCCAATGATTCCCTAAAGCAAGCATGTCAAACTCATTTTAATTCAAGGGCCATTAAATGAGCCTGTAAGATTGCTGCGGGCCACATCACATTTAAATTTTTTTTAAAATTACATTGTATAGTAAGGATTCAGAAATATAGATAGGATAATTAAATACATTGTGTAATAAAATGAACATATTGCAAAAATATGTAATTGCTTTTAATTATGCATGTTTTTTTAATTTAATTCCTGGCTATCAATCCAATTTTCTATTAAGCATTAAAAGTCACAATTTCTGTACAAAAATAAAAGCTTTCATTAAAATTTTATAAATTCAAATATCAATAACTACTTAATTTTTTAAATAAGTTAATAACACAACAAATAAATCTTTAACAAGCCCGTTAGCACATCCTTCAAAGAGGGATTGTTTGGAATTTGATTATTGTATTTGGCTATCCAAAAAAAAATACAGGTTCTCATTTATGACTTTTTGTTTTTGGTAAGATATTTTGCACAAACTGATGTAGTTCTTGCAAGAAAGCACTGAGTTTGTATCACCAATCCGAAAGCCATCTGTGCATATATGTCCGATAAGGCCAATTGAAAAAACTTATACAACAAATTTCATTAAAATCAAACTAGTGCATCATAGTATATGACATAGCTATGGAGCGAGAATTACTTCCTATTATCTCATAACATATTGTTCTCATTTTCATTTTAGTTAAGAGCGTTGGGGGGGCCACAAAATATCACTTCGAGGACCGCATGCGGCCCGTGGGCTGCCAGTTTGATACCTCTGCCCTGAAGCATAAATATGGTATCTCAATGAATGTTTATAATAATCACTTTCCTGCTTCTTTTTTTGTATGAACATATTAAACATTCCTAAATTTATCTTTGGTGAAAATAATAGGACACTTGAATGTAGCCTCAAATTCATGTGCCAAGTTCAAGCGCATTTGGCCCTTAATTTTTTGCGCATTTGCTCCTTACTTATCTCATAACATATTGTTCTCATTTTCATTTTAGTTAAGAGCGTTGGGGGGCCACAAAATATCACTTCGAGGCCCGCATGCGGCCCGTGGGCTGCCAGTTTGATACCTCTGCCCTGAAGCATAAATATGGTATCTCAATGAATGTTTATAATAATCACTTTCCTGCTTCTTTTTTTGTATGAACATATTAAACATTCCTAAATTTATCTTTGGTGAAAATAATAGGACACTTGAATGTAGCCTCAAATTCATGTGCCAAGTTCAAGCGCATTTGGCCCTTAATTTTTTGTGCATTTGCTCCTTACAGTAACCAATTTTGAGATCTGAGGCAAAAAGTGAGACAGACAAGGCTGACTCAGTTTTTCAGGAAGACAAGTGTCAGCTACCATATCAAACAACCTGCAACATCAAACAACTACCTATCAAAAATCAGATTTTTATTTACTATGTAGTTAGTGTTTTAAAAAATTAAATAAAGATTATTATAATTATATTACCATATATAGTACTGTACACTGCATATACTGTAATTATTTGTAAGTACTGTAATACACATTAAATAAGATATCTGTTAACAGAAAACACACATAAAGCAAAGATGAAAATGTTGGGAAGAAAGGTTTGCAGGATCCTAACTCTATATTTCCCATAAGTGCAATGGTTCAGTATTTGCGAAGAATTTATGGAATATAACTACCAAGAATAACGGAAATCGACTGGATTAATAGTCAGATAAAAGTTGAATATTATTTCTGAATTCTGTCTTGCCTCATCATTTCATCTGTGCCTATCCTTCTATCTCTCATTTGATCCAAAGCTGAAGCAAAATTGTTAGATATATGATCATTTTGAATATAATAGGCAGTTTGAATTTTTCTTTATTAGATTTATAGAGTTCAATTTATGGAATATAACTACCAAGAATAACGGAAATCGACTGGATTAATAGTCAGATAAAAATTGAATATTATTTCTGAATTCTGTCTTGCCTCATCATTTCATCTGCACCTATCTCTCATTTGATCCAAAGCTGAAGCAAAATTGTTAGATATATGATCATTTTGAATATAATAGGCAGTTTGAATTTTTCTTTATTAGATTTATAGAGTTCAACATCGCATTCATATTGAATATAAATATTTTGATAGGGTAAAAAAAAATCACTTTTGATTATTACAATATTAATACTCGATAATATTACAATAATATAAATAGCTAATATTACAAAATATTTCTATATGATACAGAATATCATTTTGAAATTTATTACAAACCTTAAATTACCAATGTAAAATTAAATTAATTTTTTTTATAAGAAGTGCATACATGTAATTTTTAATCATTGTTGAATTTTTAAAATAAATAAATGTTGTATTAAGACCAGATTCTTTTAATTGTCAAATGATTTTGAAATCTTTTTCTATCAAAAACTAAATGCGTTAAAAATTTATAAATTTGCTTCAGTGTAATAAATCTATTATAGTAAATTATTGAATACTCTAATATAGACTGCCAACTTTTTGATACAATAAACTAAATATGCTAAAAGTTCTGATTGCTGAGTCATATTGTGGTTTAGTGGGTGATTGTAACAAATTAAAATTGAGTTACTATAGAATATAAGTTTTTTGGTGATTTCAACTAGTTGTAGTACTATTAATGAAGAGATTTAAAAATTAAAATAGAAGTAAATGAAAATGGCATAAAATCTAAACCTAAAAAATGTGATGATGATGAACTTGGTTTAATAGGGGGCATATTAGTATATAAAATATGCATTTTGGAAGATTTTTTCCCCTCTTCAGTAGTTTTACATAATTTTTTTTAGAACAATCTGTACATAATAAAAATTGGTTAAGGTTACAATACAAAAAAAATATTACACATTCTTAAAAAAGAGATTTTACATACTGTTAAAATTGAAGGTTTCAAAGAAAGTGATGATGGTTGTGGTATAATAACATTTGAAACTTGTAATGGTCCATTTTGCGATGTCCAGTGATATTAAAGGAATGAGTCTTGTTCAGTTTGAATTATTGTAGTTGTTTGTTTTGATAAGTGGATGGTAATTATTATGTGGGGTCGTGTGTTATTACAGGGGTGAGTGATTTTGTACCATATATTGGATATGTTTGCTCTTGTATTTAAGTTCATTAAGTTATTAATATTTTTAATGATGACTATATGTTCTTTTATTTTCCTGGTGTAACTGTTTTTATCTCTGTATAGAATTGCAGTTGTTTTCCTTATTAATAGTACAGGAACACATTTAAATTTTTGGCTATGGATATATACTGGGGATGAATTTATATTTTAATTTAATGCTGCATTCATGTTCTTTATATCTAATAATTAAGGTTTGTTTGTTTCTTCTCTATAGCCAAATGGTTCTGGGCAGTTGCATTGGATTTTGTATGCAATTTCTACAGTAGTTATTCACAACTGCTTATATTTATATTTGTATTTCATAGATCAAACAGCACTAATAACAACTAGGATTCTTTTTATTTTAAAGATATAAATGTTTTTGGTCATTAGCCATCATCTAACCAAGAGTTCTTCGATATTAAATTTTTAAATTGTATTCTTTTGCTGATAGAACATAGCCTGATAATGGTCTAATGGCTGAAAACATTTGTATCTTTAAAATAAATATCTTTCTGCTATTAGTGCTGTTTGATCTATGAAATACAATTTCTACTTTGTTAAAAAATGTTTGTATACTGAATTAAATTTTGGTTGTAATTTATGCATTTTATTTTATTGTTTAAATTGGGTTTTAATGTTATTTCATAGTTTTTAAGTGACTTTTGTAAGAGTTTAAAAACATTTTTAACATAAGGGAAACTATGGTACATTTTTCTTTTTTAACTTAACATTGAAACTACATTTTACATAGTTATTTTTCCATGTGTTGACTTGCAAGGTCGCACTTTAGTATGACTGTCAATAACTTCCTCACTGACTGTTTTAAGATAATTGTTAAGAAACATTTCTTCTTTCAGTAAGTTAATTTCTGTTTTTTATTGAGAGGCTTTAGTAGTTCTGTTTAGGATTTCCCTATATTCCATTTCAAAAATATTCTTTTTTATGTATGTTGGGTAGGGAGGAATTATAATTAATAATTTTTTTAATGTTATAAGGTTTTTCATATTTTGAAAACTTAAAGTTTAGAAGTTCTTTGGTGATTAAAAGGTCAAGATATGGTAAAGGCTAATCCCTCCACTGGTTCAGCCTTGAATTTTAGACCTGTACTTAGTGAATTTACTCTCCACTGGTTCAGCCTTGAATTTTAGACCTGTACTTAGTAAATTTACTTTTATTTAAAATGATAGCTAAAACAATCACATTGGTTCAAATTAAACAAAACTCATTTCTTTAATACTTCTGAACATTGTAAGATGGATAAAATGGACTATTACAAGTATCAAATGTTGTTATAATACCACCACCACCATTTCCAGGAACCTTAAATTTTAATACTTCTGAACATTGTAAGATGGATAAAATGGACTATTACAAGTATCAAATGTTGTTATAACACCACCACCACCACCATTTCCAGGAACCTTAAATTTTAACATATTTTGAAAACTTAAAGTTTAGAAGTTCTTTGGTGATTAAAAGGTCAAGATATGGTAATCCCTCCACTGGTTCAGCCTTGAATTTTAGACCTGTACTTAGTAAATTTACTTTTATTTAAAATGATAGCTAAAACAATCACATTGGTTCAAATTAAACAAAACTCATTTCTTTAATACTTCTGAACATTGTAAGATGGATAAAATGGACTATTACAAGTATCAAATGTTGTTATAACACCACCACCACCACCATTTCCAGGAACCTTAAATTTTAATAGTACGTAAAGTCAATTTTTATAATTATGTAATATTTTTTGTATTGTAACCTTCATTAAATTTTATTATGTACAGATTGTTCTAAAAAAGCATTATGCAAAACTGAAGAGGGGAAAAAATCTCTCAAAATGCATATTTTACTTTTACAAATTATTATAAAAATAAAATTTTTTATTTTTGTTGATCTTGATTTTGTGCTAAACTGTTTCTTCTACTACCCTGTATGAATACTCATTTATTAGAGTTTCAACCTAACCTAGGATTTTTGCAATATCTATCTACCTTTATTTCCTAATAATTTTATTGTTAATAAATTTTCTTGTTATTTTGTTTTTGTAACTTTGGTATCTATTTTTTTAAACTTCATTAATGAAAACCATACTAGGTGTAGATTTGGACTGCAAGCCATCGGTTGAACAGCGTTATTATAATACAGTGGACTTGTGTTTTACGAATCTCCAATTTACAAACCACACATTTTTACAAACTATTTAATTGGTCCTAAAAAGTTCCTAATGTTAATTAATTCCATTTTCATTTATGAACTTTCGATTTTTTGGGCTCTATATGAGTTTTTAAATTGAGAATCCACTATATTTATTACAATTTTGAATACAGGGTTTGTCCTGAAAGTAATTGGATTGATACTGGCAAAGACAATTTATTACAGACAACATCAGTTAAATTTAAAAATCTTCAAAGTAGGACCCTCGTGAAGCCGCCTTGGCGACCAGGGAGTTTCTGGCCAAGAAAAACATTCCAACCTTGCCACAGCCCAGACCTGTCTCCATGTGACTTTTTTTTGTTCCCCGGCCCAAGAGGGTCATGAAAGGATGCCATTTTCAGACTGTTCCAGTCATTCAAGACGCCACGACGAGGTACTTTCGAAGCATCCTAGAGAAGGAGTTCCTGGGGGCGTACGAGCAATGGAAAGAACGTTGGCAGCGCTTGTGACTTCACGAGGTTTCTACTTTGAAGATTTTTAAATGTAAGTGATGTTACCTGTAATAAATTGTCTTTGCCAGTATCAATCCAATTACTTTCAGGACAAACCCTGTATGCATTTTGCATATTCAAAATTGTAAAAATTCAAAATTATATATTATTAAATATTTAACTCTACAAAAATATATATTCTCAAAAGAGTTAAATGTTTAATAGTAAATAATTTGTTATTAAAACAGCATTAATTATTTATTGATCTTTTAATTAATAAGAAAAGAAGAGAGAAAATAACAAATGATGATAATTCAAATAGGAATTACTGTCATAAATATTTTTTGAAATTTTGTCTTTTTTTTCCTATTATAATTAAGAAATAAAAAATTGTAACTTCAATAACTACTTGTTTTAGCCTAATTTTTGAAGGAAAAGAAGGCTTATGAGACTATTATCCTGTTGTTTGTTTGTTGGCTCTGTGTCTTTTAACAACTTTTGAATAAATTAGTAAATTTTCCTGAAATTTGATTATGCTATTTAAAAATGGCAAGCATTGAATTTTCTAAGATAAAGATGTAAAATGACAAACAATGAGGTTTCTCTGTATATTTATTAATCATTGTATATCATTGACAACAAATGGTACTAATATGCTGAATGTCAACCATGGCCTCCTTCAGTTTTTCAGATTTTTATATATGTTGTAGTACTAACCTCTCACAAATCCATGATAAAGCAGTATGATGCAACTCCCAAGCATTTCTGAAAAAAATGGTTTAATGTTTCCTATGTTCTTTATATACTGAGTTATATTGACAATTTAACAATTGCTGTCATAATATGATGCATTTAATATTTGATTACTATAGCATGTGACTGGAATGATGCAGGTTCCATTCTCATCTTTTAAAATTTTTTTCTAATGTTTCTAAAATAAATTGTGTATGTTCTAAATTATCATTACTTATGTTAAATAACAGAAAAATAAATAAATAAATAAATAATAGTCAAAAATTGGTCTATATAAATATATATTAGTCTATATAATGTTGTTGTCTATATAAGTTATTTTAGCATCTATTATCTTCATTAAACCAAAACACAAGATTAACTTACCTATTAGAAGAAATGATATCAATCTTTTAATAACTAAGAAAAATATTTTCGATTTTATTTAGTTCCTTTACTATACCAGAATTTACAAAGAAATATTGTATGTACTTAGAGGATGTTTTTAAAATTAAACATTATGTTTATTTTTAATTATGCAAACACTACTTATAACAGATTTTTAAAAATATCATTAATATCATTAAAAAAATGTATATATGGATATCAAGGATAAAAATACGAATTACGATGGCAGTGAGACTTTGAAACTTTATACATGAAAGTAGTTTGATCAATATTTCTTCTTGTGGACAAATTATAACCACTTTATTCATGATGTCACTGCCATCTCAAAGTGGAACAGACTATAGGTTCCACTTCCTCTCTCCCAACCCAACTCCCATAAAATGAGTGGTCAGATCTAAATGACCTCTATCATTCTTTGCTAATTGCACTGAGCTAAGCCCAGGCACAAATATGAATCAGTACATTGCTATCTCTTTCACTCTGAACAACAGATGGGCAGTTCAGCACATGTATTACAAATTAATAGTGTTTTCAGACGAGAATTCCTTCCTGCCCATTCCCAGGAATTTTTTTCGTTTTCCCATTCCCGAATCCCGAGAAAAGTTTGCCAGGAAACCAGGAAAATCAGCTCCTAGAACCCTGTAATACCCACAATGGGAAATAAAAGTACTAATCACAATGTATCTTTTAGACATTTTTCCTATTTATTGTTATCTAAAGTTACATTGTATTACAATATTATATGCCACTAGAAATACACGTGCAACACCAGAATCAGATAACATATAACCAGCTAATTTTAGCTCTTATAAATTGAGCATATTTGATTGTGCAAAACAGAAAACAGTTTGTGTTTACACAGAAAAATACATATTTGTTTTCACAACCCAGGATCTGAATACAAAGTCATTTTCGGGTGAATTAAGGAAATCTAAAGTAACTTACCTTAATATGACAGTATAGTCAAATCCTGGGCTGTGAAAGTAAATATTTCTCTATGTAAACACAAACTATTTCTGTTTTCCCCAATAAATAGTTTTCATAAAATAACTGTCGATACTACCAACCACATTCGATCAGTTTGTGTGCAGCTGACGATCCTAATAATAGACATTATAATATTATATAGCCAGCCTTGCCTTCAGTTCCTCTCCAGTACTTGATATCTACAGACGTGCAATTATTTTTTACAAAATTTATGCAATTTAAAAAAAAAATTTGTGAAAAATAAATTTTAATTCTTTCTATAAATTTCTAAATATCTATACATATTCTTCAATGATTTAAAGTACATGTAATGCAATATAGATATTTTTTAGAGAGGAAAAAAATACATATTTATAATTTTGATATTTTCCAGGATTCATTATAATTATTCCCATTAGTTTAAAGTACATGTAATGCAATATAGATACATTTTGAGAGGGAAAAAAAATACATATTTTATAATTTTGATATTTTCCAGGATTCATTATAATTATTCCTATTAACTAATTTTGATATTTTCCAGGATTCATTATAATTATTCCCATTGGTTTTATAGTTTAAATTTTGATATTTTCCAGGATTCATTATAATTATTCCCATTGGTTTTTTTATTTTGATTAATGTGGTTTTGATATATGTGGTGTGTTGTGAGGATTTATCAACTGCACTAATCATGGGATTCCTGTATGAAGCAAAAATACATGAAATAGCATAAATAATAAACTTTTATAATAAAAATAAATTATTTTTCATGGTATATAATCTTGATGTTTATAGTTCTATTTTTAAAAATTCATTAATTATAGATTTATTATGATAATTATTTTAATAAAACTAATAGACTAAAACAATTTATTTACTAATGTTCAAAAAATTATGCTACCTTTAAATGATAAATTCTTTTTTCTAGCACTTAGGTAGGATATAAACATCTTTACTATAGTTATTATATAGTCACAGAAATGTTTTTGGTCTTTGACCCTCATCAGCTGTATCTATACTATATACATATATTATGTAAACCTTAATAACAGTTCTTAAAAAAAACTATCATGAATTTCTGGTCGATCTCCATTTAGGAAATTTTATTTACTCATTTTTTGCATTGACCGTTTACATATAGGAGTGTCTCGAAATCTCTGAAAGATTGTGCTGGGGCCACGAACTCCGCTTAACCCATCTTCTCTACAGCTTTTATTAATATTCACGTTTTTAGTCATTATTACAGATGATCAATGAAAATTAAATAAAAAAGATTATTTCGGGAAATACGATTTCCCATTCTTGATTCCCGAAAGTTTGAAAATGTCGGGAATTTGGAAACACTACAAATTAACACAAATATCAGTCGTGCTGACATGGAATTGGTTTACTGTTTAAATAGTAATCTGATTGAGTTTGTGGTGTGCTGATTTAGTTATTAATCATCTAATTTTTATCAAATTTTATTTATTATAAGTAAAGAAAGAAGAGGAGAGAGACCACCATTTTCTAATGTTGCTGTAGGTGACAAAATATCTAGATCTGGCACTGCTTGGTATATAAACTAATGTGAATATTCATAATGTGCATTTTTCCAATGGTTTTCAATTATATAATACTATTTAACTGTAAAAACAATGATGACAAATAATTCCAGATGTATAAATCTCTAATATATATGTTTATCCTTATATAAATTTAGAAAATGATATTTTGTTGTTCTATTGGAAGATGCTAATTTAACTAATGTAATGATTTAAATAAGTAAATTGTAAATTCTTTTTTCCTGTCACCTACAGCAACATTAGAAAATGGTGGTCTCTCTCCTCTTCTTTCTTTACTTATAATTAATAAAATTTGATAAAAATTAGATGATGAATAACTAAATCAGCACACCACAAACTCAATCAGATTATTATTTAAACAGTAAACCAATTCCATGTCAGCATGACTGATATTTGTGTTAATTTGTAGTGTTTCCAAATTCCCGACATTTTCGAACTTTCGGGAATCAAGAATGGGAAATCGTATTTCCTGAGAATTCCCGAAATAATCATTTTTATTTAATTTTCATTGATCATCTGTAATAATGGCTAAAAAAGTGAATATTAATAAAAGCTGTAGAGAAGATGGGTTAAGCGAAGAAAAAATATTAAAAAGCAATATTCTATTACAAACTGTGAAAGCCTCGCGGGCCGCACAAATGGGCTTGGCGGGCCGCATGCGGCCCGGGGTAACGCCTATTGGACAGCCCTGCAATTTTTCATATTGACTATGAAACTGATTTTGAAAAATTCACTCTATAATTTTTGAAACTATTTTAAAATTCCAAATTAGAAAATATAGTAAGAGTACCCTATATGTAAAAGGTCAATGCAAAAAATGAGTAAATAAAATTTCCTAAATGGAGATCGACCAGAAATTCATGGTTAGTGCATCTCTTGCCCTGAGTGCTAATCAAGCCGCACAAATGGGCTTGGCGGGCCGCATGCGGCCTGGGGGCCGCCTATTGGACAGCCCTGATATATAAGCACTTATCTGTGTCTAAGTAAATGATACAGTATTTATAACAGTTTTATTTCTCATTTAGTTGTTTATTACTATCAAACTTGCAGAAATTACAATGGTTTTCAATAATAATATATCTCATTATAAAATATGGAATAATTTTTAAAAGAATTCCTGTTTTTATAACAATATAAGTTATTTTAAGTACATGTATTTCTTTAACTAAAAAATGCTAACTTACTAAAACTGTTAATAAAATTAGATTTAATAGCATATTTCTTTTTGTCTTTACATACTCTCTATTCAAACTATATAAATTCAAAAAATAATCATTAATTGTCCTGGGATATATTATAACATCAAGTATGCTATATCTGTCTGTGCAACTGCCTTTTCATTTTGTTAAAAATAGAAAGACAGTTGCATAGTCAGAATTGAATCAGCTTTAAATTATTAATTTTTAATATTGTTATTATAATGTCAGTATTAAATCAATTTTAAATTAATTCATAAAATTACTGGGTAAATTAATAAGTTTTTGTAAGGCAGAAAATCCATTGAAATTATTCTAGTTTAAATGATAATCATTTCAAAAATTTAATATCTAAAATTGATCTCTTTCAGACTGAAAAATTCACATCTGGCATCATCACAACTGAGAAAATTGACATCCAACAAAAAATTTTCTTTGTACAATTCTAATTTGCTTGAAATCATATTGATTTCCAAAAGACTAAATATTCCTTTATTATTACTGCTCTTCTTCCTACAGAAATAATTTCAATAATTTTGTTCATTGTAATTTCATTTATTTATTTATTCATATGGTTAAAACAACAGAATAGAGCAATTAACATAAACACTGTACTACACATCAAGTTTTATGTTGGACAGCCATTGAACTATTATGTCCATAACCTGGTAGAGTTCAGTCATTCCTCTGAGAAGTGGTGAAGTGGGCAAGATTCTATGATATGAGCCATAGTCTATGGCAGTCACATTCAATCTTTTTTTTTTCTTGGGCTACATACAATTGTTTGCTACATCAAGCAGACCACAAAATGCTATATTCGCAGTTGGCACAACACTTTGTTGTTGTTGCAACAATTTCTCAAAGAAAACTAATTTTTCACGTCTTATTAAAAACCCGTGAGCGAAAGTGTCATTAAATGATTTATGTTTCATGGTATAATGACAATCAATGTTATATATTTTTAAAATGATACTTTCTTGACAAATTAAATACAATGCTGAACCTTTTTTATTCAACACAATAAAATATTCCTCTTCCCAGTTATCTTGAAAAACTATTTTCATCAGATATTTTTTGTTTGTTGTTTGAAGACATCATTGTGAGTGTTTAAATTATAGTTTGATATAAAATAGTATGTTTCAAAACAACTACAGTGATGCCTCGGAATTTGATGTCCCACAATTCAACATTTGTGTTTCACCGTTGGAGCATGTGCGTTCATGGAATTGTGTGATATCATTTGCTATTTTCAGTTCTTTTTGGGCTACTTTGGTTTTTGCCCATGTTGTTTGTGTTAATTTTCAATTCTACAATTTTTCAGAAAGTAAAAAATTTGTATTTATTGTTATATTTTTGTGTGAGCTACATTTTTCAGAAAGTAAAAAATTTGTAATTATTATTATTTTTTTAGTGAAATGTAAGGATGGGTTCAAAAGAGAACTGACCAGAGGAATAATTCCGAAAAGAAGAACACTTGATTGAACGAGATGACCAGAGGAATAATTCCGAAAAGAAGAACACTCAATTGAGCAAAGAGAGAAAAAATACATTGTAGATAATGTGCAGAAAGGTAGAATAATTAAGTTGTAACTCAAGAATATGTCGTTCCTAGGATAACTGTGGCAACGTTTTGCAACAGAGAGAGAAGATTATGGGGGCTAGGGTGCCTGCTGGAAGACTTCATTCCAACATCCAAGGGCTAATAAATTGTGCAAAATTATTTTTGTTGTGTATAAAATAGTGTATTTTGTTATTTAGTGTATTATACAATAGTAAAAAATATATAATAAAGTAAATACTATAGTGTCTCTCTCTCACCTCACCTGTTAGGGAAGTGGTATTGGGCCGATAACGAATTAATCTCTTTACCTTAGGCTTATATGGGAAACATTGTCCCGCAGTTCGACAATTTCTCAATTCCACATTGGTTCGGCAATGGATTAGTGTCGAATTGCGAGGCACCACTGTATACGTTTTTCAAATTACTTATGATAAACAAAATTATAATACTTTAATAAACTTTGATAAACTAAACTATAATTGATACTTTATACTTGGATAAACTAAATTATAATCCCTTATTTATAAATATTATAAATAAGGGATTTATAGTAATTCATAAATCACTATAAATCCCTTATAATAATCAAAACAATCATTCATGTAAATAAGTACACCTAACCTACACCCATACACTAAACATAACCAATATACATAGCTTATAAAATAGTATTGCACTTGTTCTGGCGTAGTGAATATTTGTTATGAAGCGACGAGCAGGTGGACAGTTAAGTAATTTCAAGATTTTAAAAATTTAAATTTATGACTATGTGTTTTGGAGCACATGTGAAAGCTTGCCAGACTTCAGGATATGAGTGGTGGATCTATGGGGAAGAGAATAGGTTTGACCCATTCAACTCCATCATATATGTAGGAAAGCATGGAATTTAGATTGTGTTTCTGAAAAATTCTAGCTATATCTGGCCAAGACATTAATTCTCCTATTGTAAAGTCCTGTTGGCTCTACAACAGATGTGAGCAATATGTAGTTGGGTCTGGAATGAATATCATTATATAGTAATTAGCAATGATTGGAAAATTGCATTAAAAAATAATTGCTTATTTTTCTAGAAACTTGGTTAGGCTAATTTGAATTAAGCTGCTATGAGATACTTTTGGCAGTGACCACTTTCAGAACCCTCTACACCAGGGGTGGGCAATTATTTTCTGCCAAGGGCTGGATAAACAATCTTCAGGATGAAGCAGGCCATATAAAAATTGAAAAGTACCTAAGCACGAATTTAACCTTAGGGTGCCGTAATAATGTAATTATTAATTATTATTATGCGTCCTGATGGCTGCGTGGTAAAGCTGGTGTACTTACGTAGTAATTTTGTAAAAACAAATTTACAATTTAATGTGAATGGTGAAATTTACTATGCTCATGGTTAATTAAATCATCAAAATTTGGAGTAACTCGGTAGTATACGTGTACACTAACGCCAATATCCATTATTTTATATTACAGTGTATCCATTATTTTACTTTTTCTTTTCGAGTAGAATTTTACAAATGTGGACCTTGAAACTGTAATTTGTTCTAGTTCATGCGGCGGGCCATATAAGATGCCTTTGCGGGCCGGATCCAGCCTGCGGGCTGCCTTTTGCCCACCCCTGCTCTACACTGTCTAACATCTATGGTGGGATCAACCAGCAGATCGAAAGATGGAATTCAATGAGCCTAGCTAGGCTTGGACTCTTCTTAAAAAATGATATTATGAGATCCAAAATTGAACCTAGCTCCTTCAAGGTGATAAATAACTGTTTTATGATGCAGCAAATACTAGAAACTTGGACATAGGAAAACAACTTGATTATATTGTCTTTGTTTTTAGATTTTTTTTCTTTAGTTTCATCCATATAAAGTTTTAGTAGACATAAAATACACAATTTCTTTGTTTTAAAAAATAAATAATGTTTATTCAACTGTACTGTATACTACTATTTTTAAAATAATATTGAATATTTTGATTTCTGATGGTTAAGGAATCTAAGCTCCATTTTATTACATAATATCTACTGGAAAATCATGTTCTGAGTTATGATATATTCAAATTATGGCCAAAATTTTTGATCCCTATTGTAGACCCTCCAAGGTCTCACACTTCATTTCCATATGCTTCAAAACTGGTTATTTCCCCAAATTGAAGATGATTCAGATGACTTCATCTTCGGGCAAGATGGTGCCCCGCCTCATTTCTCTCAACACGTTTGACGTTACGTGAATAACACCATTCCAGGACGTTGGATTGGAAGAGGAGGAGCAGAAGATCAACTTTATCGACGGTGGCCTCCCAGGTCTCCAGATATCACTCCTTGCGATTTTTATCTCTGGGGTTACATAAAAGAGCGTGTTTTATCCCTCCTATGCCTGACACTCTTGAAGATCTACGACATCGAATTATTGAAGCAGGGAATTCGATAACCAAAGACCAGCTGATTCGTGTGTGGCAAGAAATGAGCCACCGTTTTGACATTTGTCGTGTAACACACGGTGCTCATATTGAATGCATACCATAATTGTAAACTTTTCTCTATCCATTAACGTTAGAATCATGTTTCTATCTTTTGTAGTTTGGAAGAAATAAATGTTTGAAATCTGCTCTTTCTTTTTGAATAACCCTGTATATATAAAAGTTAAGGCTATCAGTGCTTAAGGATGAGTGTCTAAAATTATTATTTATTAATAATATATAATGTGTTAGTAATAAATTACTCAATTGTTTTTTTTTTTAATTTAGATTACTACTGTTATTAGAAAACATAAATAGGATAGGAGTAAAATAAGCAGAATAAAAATAAATAAATAAATAAAAATATTAAGTCCAAATATTCGTTATATTGTAAGTCCTATATGTCTGTAATGTACGTTATTGTCTATTACTAAATTTTTTGTTTTTCTTGCACTATTTCCATGTGTTATTGATATATGTCGGGTCTAATTGGTTTATTACACAGTGTCCCTTCTTTGTTTCATATATTTTCATCACTAACTATAATAAAGATGTTTATATCCTACCTAAGTGCTAGAAAAAAAAGAATTTATCATTTAAAGGTTGCATAATTTTAAACATTAATAATTTAAATATTCTTCATCATACTGGAGCAACATAGTCTAAACTGCTCCTGGTGTCAGACCTGATGTTCAATATTATAGATGGACACACACCCAGTTTTTCAACACTCTCTGACACCACAATTTGGTGTCAGGAATTTGATGTTGAAACACTCCAAAAATTTTGTCAGTAAGTCTTCCCACAGATGCCACAAATATTTAAACATTTAAATATTAAATGTTAATATGAAAATCTTATACAGATTGCTTACTATTTGTACAATGTCTACTTTCCATGACAAATTCTTAACACATTTGCAGTTATCTGTAAACCATTACCATTGTACAATGAGATTTTGAGCCATCCAGGTCATAAGTCATAAATACTTTATATTTGTTGATTACTTATTACTATTATTTATTATAGTATAATATTAAACATAACAAATATAAAGCTAACAGAAATAAAGGAAATAAATAAAGAAAATTTAATGAAAGTTAAATATA
>AYEL01074556.1:0-61088 GCA_000484575.1 Olivierus martensii | reverse complement strand
AATCAGCACTATAAGCAAGTAGTTTATACAGGTTTATCTCTCTAAAACGTTTTCGGACTCATCTTAGTCCCTCATCAGTACAATTGAATCTGCTATCGTTTACCTATATGATACATATCTGTAGGTAAATATGTATCAGATATATATGATACATATATATCAGATATGTATCATATAGGTAAACGATAGCAGATTCAATTGTATTGATGAGGGACTAAGATGAGTCCGAAAACATTTTACAGAAATAAACCTGTATAAACTACTTGCTTATAGTGCTGATTTTTCGATGTTTTGTAATAAAAGGATCATCATCAGCATTTCTTAATTAAAAATGCATATTTATTTATAAATGTTACTTATTTTATTTATACGTATAAGCCATATTTTGAGGAGCCTTATGAGAAATATCCAGTTGGGTCCTGCACTAATTGAATCCAGCCATGTTTGTGCAAACATAAACTTTGTATTACGAAAGTATAAGTTAAAATACTAGCACTAATTTAAAGTGGAAAATGAACACAAATTCACAATAGCACTTTCAACTTTAAATAAGTCATCTTCAGCTCATAAAATAACAGATTTGGAACATCTTATACTTTCGTATCTCCAAGTGGAAGTTCCTTGGTAATTTTTACTATTAACTTTGTATTAGTTGCTATTAATTTCAAAATTTTGTGTCACTTTTAGGCTTTTGGACCATCATACACTACAAGTCTTGCCTAAAGTGACCAGACATCCCAGATTATGTAGGACTGTCCTGGATTTGAGTTGTTTTTCCCACAATCGAGCAGACTGGCCATAAGGGCATTCTGGCAAATGCCAGAAGGGCCAGTGCCATCATAACAATATGGGCCGGCAGCTGACGAACCAATTTTTTTTATGTTATGCACAGCACTTTCAATATAATACATATTTATTTCAGATTCCTCTTCATTTATTTTTATTCAAATTTATCAATATTTTAGTATTTGTATACAAATAAAGACTTGTACTTTAGGTAATTAGGTAATTTTTTTTTATTTTGTTGTTAAAATTTGTTTTGTAAAAAATACTATGTATTTAATTTATTTAATATACAGGTGTCCCTCACTTTATGTGATTAATTGGTTCTATGAAATAATTGCGGAACACAAAATCATGTAAAGTGAGTTGAATTTAGTATGAGTGAGATAGAGCATAGGGGTTTCTTCAGAAGGATTTAAAAAATGAACCTGTGAGCAAAAGAAATTTTAATGAATGAATTTTTTTAACTTATAAACAAAATACGGGAATACCTCGATTATTGCGGTTATTGTTGCCACGAAAAATACCGCAATAATCGAATCCACGATAATCGGATAAATAATGCATGTAAAATGGGTGATCACTGCCAAGGATTTTTCAAATCTATTAATTAAATTTTATATACGAGGTACAAAAAATGTGTTAACGTGCCAATCTTCTAAGCGGATCACTCTACGTTTCTTCTTGATAGCTGTTGACTTGATATCATCCTTGCTTCTTTTAGAATTCATTGTAGGGGCAAATAAGAAAAGAAATAAACATTCACATGCAGTGCCGACTCTAGAGGTCCCGGCACCCGATGCAGCTTTCTTGTAATATCTACTCAGTAATGTACAGTATTGCTGAGTAACAATATGAGGAAATGATAATTTTGGCTCCCCGATGCTCCAATGTACAGTATTGCTGAGTAACAATATTGAGAAAATGATAATTTTGGCTCCCCGATGCTCTGCATCATCTATTTATTGTGTTAAGCCGGCCCTGTCCACGTGTACTTCAGGTAAAGGCGGACAGTTACAGATGAGTGGTGAGCAAGTGCCGTTGGATAAAAACGAAGTGCTAAAGAAAGTTACCTGGAGAACAAATGTAATTCTGGTTGCTTATATAGTGGGCTATATCTCGAAGCTGTGATAATTCGCATTTTGAGCGCAATAATTGAATTTTGGTATCAAATTATAAACCGCGATAAATTGAGAATCGCAATAATCGAAATCGCGATAATCGAGGTATTCCTGTACACAAATTCTAATGAAGGGCCGTGTGGTAGATTTTCTCAATATGAAGCAAATCTTTGAAATGCAGCCCTTTAAATATTTGATTTCATTGCTTATACCTCTGATGCAGCTGCCTCTCTGTTTCATAGCACAGCACGGCCCTGACTCTGACAGTCTTCAATCCAATGATGAATGGATTGGGTTTGATGAGTCTGGATCATCACTCTTTTGCTCTCTTAAAGTTCCTGGGACGATAGGCTGATGATCTTCAATGTTTTAATGAAACAGTCGAGACTCAGCTGCTTGGCTCAGGAACAAAGGACTCCTAATTTCTGGAAATGGTAAACATCATCATTCGTGTTGTTTTCCATTTCCAGAAGTTCTTCATTAGTGAACTCTGATGAGTGGGAATCGAGCAGTTTATCCACATTTGTCTCATTTATATGAGAATTTTTTAACAAGTTTGTTTTATTTAAAAAGTTAATTTACTTTTTAAAATCATGTTATAGTGAAAATGCATAAAGTGAGATCACATATAATGAGGGATACCTGTATATTACAGATCTATCGTCACAAGGATATTAATGTATAAAAATAAAATAAAGACAGGAGTATTGCAAAAAAATTTATAAAAGAAAAAAAATTTAATTTTTTCGAAATACTCCTGTCTTTATTTTTTTTTTCTATATCTTACAGCAAAATGTCCTTGTGACGATATATCCTTGTGACGAATTGTCCTAATATCAAGTCTAACTAGTGGACTGCCATCAGAATAATGCCAGAACCCAAGATATGTCCCAGTCCGCCCTTGCTGACAATGAAAACTGTCCCAGATTGAGTACAGTTTGGACATATAGTAAAATATAGGCTTTTGTACGGTTCCAGGAAAAGTCGTTCAACATAGGTGTACAGTCGAACCCGGTTAAGACGTCATCCGTTTTGGACCGATTTTGGCGACTAATCGAGGTTGGCAGTTTATCGAAAACACATGTAATATGGAAATAAACTCTGAATTTATTAAATTTAATAAAATACAGTATATTTATATTTAGCTTTCAAACTTAACATTTCTAAAAAACTATACAGTATAATATATGTACAGTACTGTATTATATAGAAAATATGTCCATCTGCTGTTCTAATACTCTGAGTTCTCTGTACACAGCTTACTATACAGTATCCTTATTTTGCTCGGTACGCAATAAACAATAGAAAGGATCTGGTTCTTAAGATCTTAAATTTTCTACAACCTAGGTGTGAACTAGGATTTGTCTTTTTCCCGGATTTTGGTAATCCAGGATTCCGGGATAAAAAAATGTTCTTTTCCCGGGATTTCCTGAGATTTTTTGTAGATGGAATTAAAACTGCATATTTCACAGAATTTTATATATAAAGATTTTGTTGCAGAACAGTATAATTTAAAAGATTTTTAAAATAATGTATGAAAAGTGCGTGTGTATTGCTTAAATAAAAAATTAAACATTTACAAAAGTTCAGTTTGACTTATACATATAAATTATAAATTGAAACGAATTCAAAACTTACTTTTGAGAAAATTAACATTTTCTTTTTAAACCATGACAGATTAGTGAGTACTGCATAATGACTACATTATTAAAAAATTTTTATTTAGCTAAATAAAGCTAAATAAAAATTTTGAGACTAGCTATTTGAGACTGATTTGGCAACTGACATGTAATATGAAGGTAAGAAACATAGGCGATTTACACTCTTATTGCTGAGTCTAATTCTAAGTTTGGTTATAAATAGTCCTGCAGCCGAAAAGGACCTTTCAGCTTCTACAGTTGTTGATAGTATGGATTCGAGAGCGCCCATTAATTTTATTACATTTGTTTTTTCACCAGTTGCCTCAAAGATTTCAAACTCTTTGGATATATTCTTTGCAAGTGATGGACCTTCAGCTTCATTTTGAGGATCTTTAGAAACATATTCAGTTTGCTTTATTATTTGACACGCCAATTTCTCACCAAATTGAAACGAATTCAAAACTTATTTTTGAAAAAATTAACATTTTCTTTTTAAATTAGAAAGATTAGTGAGTACTGTGTAATAACTACATTGTTAAAAAATTTTTATTTAACTAGTTTGAGACTGATTTGGCAATTGACATGTAATATGAACGTAAAAAACGTAGACAATTTACACTTTTATCGCTGAGTCTGGTTCTGAGTTTGCTTATAAATAGTCCTGCAGCCGAAAGGGACCTTTCAGCTTTTTCAGTTGTTGGTGGTATGAATTCAAGAGCATTCATTAATTTTATTACATTTGTTGTTTTTTCACCAGTTGCTTCAAAGATTTTGAACTCTTTTTATATATTTTATCATTAATTTTATTACATTTGTTGTTTTTTCACCAGTTGCTTCAAAGATTTTGAACTCTTTATATATATTTTTGCACTTTCAGCTTCATTTTGAGGATCTTTAGAAACATATTCAGTTTGCTTTTTTATTTGACATGCCAATTTCTCACAAAGAGTCTGTTCACTCTGCTATCTTTCGTTCTCGGAATGTGACGAATCAGATTGCGATGATTCAGAAGAAGAAAAACCAAGACGAGTTATTATTCGTTTTGTTGTAACCAATAAGACAGACTCGCTTGGAAATGGTTGCAATTCTATTTCTATTATTTTTCTATTTCTTTTTATAATACGTTTTTCCAGTTTTTATATACTTCAATAATCCAACCAAAGCTTTTTGACTTCTCTCGTTTATCCTTAAAATTAGTGGTAACCAATAAGACAGACTTGCTTGGAAATGGTTGCAATTTGATTTCTACTATTTTTCTGTTTCTATTATAATATGTTTTTCCAGTTTTTATATACTTTAATAATCCAACCAAAGCTTTTTGCCTGCTCTCGTTTATCCTTAAAATTAGTGCTTCCAGAATTTTTCTCGAAAAGATAGAGTTTTGCTCAGAAAGTTCTTGTATAATGAAAGAAAAAACTCCCTCTGCAATAAGAAGTGTCACATCATGATTGCAAAGGTTTTGCGATCCGATTTCGATCCCTCTGCAGTAAGAAGTGTCGCATCACGATTGCAAAGGTTTTGCGATCCGATTTAGACGGGTTTCAACGCACGCACAAGGTCATTAAGAGCTGTATAATCTGCTTCACATATTGGATTTATCATATTATAGTCCATCATTGTTTATCAATTTCTGATTTTAACTGTAAGAATCGTTCTAATATGGCTAGCAAACTATTCCATCTAGTTTTAGAATCGAGCACCAGGCTTTAAACTTTCTTGCTTCAATGAAGATTTAACATAATTCTGAAGAGTATCATTTTTCAGGGGAGACTTTCGAATCATTCGCACAATTGTTCTAACTTTATTAATGATATTAGCTATGTTTAATGCACCGGAGAATAGGTCATCTCTGATATCACATTTTTATTCCTTATCAGGATTGTTTTCGAAGCTTAGATTTGAATCGTAATTTTCTATTTCATCCTCTTCTAAATCTTCCTCGCTGTCTTCAGTTGTTTCTACCTCAATTACACCTTCAGAATCATCCCATCTCTTGTATAGAACGTTGTTTAATGCACCGGAGAATAGGTCATCTCTGATATCACATTTTTGTTCCTTATCAGAATTGTTTTCGATGCTTAGATTTGAATTGTAATTTTCCGTTTCATCCTCTTCTAAATCTTCCTCTCTGTCTTCAGTTGTTTCTACCTCAATTATACTTTCAGAATCATTCCGTCTCTTGTATAGAATGTCACATATTGCAAGATGTATACAGTGGGCATAGCAAAGCTGATGTTCACAATCTATTAATTGTCCGAATTTCACCATAACACTTGCCCCATCTGTTACGCACGCAACTATATGATCCTCAATTGATAATTTAAACTCAAATAACTTCTGTTTTACTTCTTCGACCATTCTCTCTGCGTTTATTCTACCATTAATAGCAATCATTCCTAGATTCCAAAATTTGTTTTTGTCTTCATGAAAATTGATATTTAAATAACGTTTGTTTTTAAGTGACGAGTATTCGTCTATTGAACATTGATATTTAAATAACGTTTGTTTTTAAGCGACGAGTATTCGTCTAGAGAGAGGCTGAATCTCTTGCCATTTTTTAAAGATTGTTCAATTTCTTTTATTATTTTTTCTTTTATAATATTATATTGTTTATACACTAATTGCATAACATGATTGGGATTTTTAGGAAGAAGCAAACCTTTTTCACTGAATGCTTGCTGAATAAATTCACTTTTACATATGGCACTGATAGGAAATCCATCTACAGCTACAAGCTTTGCAATGATTTCTTCTTTTGTGTCTTTCTTTAATAAACTAAGCAATGTTGGCTGAGAATGAACACTTTTTAAACATTTTGAAGAGGTTTCTACAGAATCATTCCATGCAGAATGTTTGAGGTTATAATCATTTGCCAACGTAGACTTCTCAATAGAATGTTTAGCTTTTAAATGCCGAAGCAAGCCACTCGTAGAAAAACCTTTACATTTCAGTATTGCACCACAATAGTTACACTTTGCTTCTTCATTATTATTACATTTAATGAAGTATTGCCAGATGAACGTTTTTGATCTCTCCATCATCACAAAATATTAAAAAAATATGAGAAAAGCGGCTGAACTGCTCTACTGTCTCTCTGAACTAAGCTCTACTGCTAGGCTGTGGGGGTTGTACCCCTTTTTATATCCCCATTGCGGCATGGTTTGTGGTCTGGTGACTTCCCATGAGATTGGCTTGGTCACTTGTTTCTCAGTATTCTCACGCAGAGTTCGGAGAAGCGTCCGTGTATCTTAGCTAAGCCTGGCCAGAATTTATTGCCCTTATTTGCATCTCTCCTCCACTCGTGCACCACCTCAAAATGACCTTGAACCACCCTGGATAATAAGATCACCTAGTCTGTTTACAAATAAACGAGATCTCTCCATTCCGCATGCAGCTGCTGAGATTGTAGTGAGCAAGAGTCTGAAGACTCCTTACAGCGCGAATTTCAAATGTTCCAAATTACTTAAACAAATTTTCATTAACCTAATTACGTGGTTTTCTCAAATGCTGCAATACCTTATTTGCATCTCTCCTCCACTCGTGCACCACCTCAAAATGACCTTGAACCACCCTGGGTAATAAGATCACCTAGTCTGTTTACAAATAAACCAGATCTCTCCATTCCGCATGCCAGCTGCTGAGATTGTAGTGAGCAAGAGTCTGAAGACTCCTTACAGCGCAAATTTCAAATGTTCCAAATTACTTAAACAAATTTTCATTAACCTAATTACGTGAGTTTTCTTGAATGCTGCAATATATATAATGCATGTGTGTGTATTGTGTAAGACTTAAATACTGATTACTGAAGTTAGTAATTCATACCGGGAAATCCTGGGATAAAGAAAATTTCCTGGGATAAATCCCGCAGTCAAAATCAACCGGGATCCCGGGAAACAATTACTACTGTCAATAGACATCGAGGCCATGGATGGGAAAATACAATAAAAAAAAAAATTAAAAAAGATTTAAAAAATTCAGTTCTGATTTTATTAATCCAGTTTTTGCAAATTGGTTTTTTGTGTGTAATCATTGAAAATACACTCTTTTGATGATGAGTTCTAAATTTTTTCAGTTGCTGAAATATTTTTTTAAATTATGTGTAAACAAACTTTGCTTATATTTGAATGGCTTGATAGAATTTGGATTTTGTTTTGTCCCATCCTGCTGATTTTATAGTCTAATTTACCAAACCCATTCTGATTATGATCTTTAAAACATTTATTAAAAATAATTGGCTGAATATCTATACCTAAGGTTCTTTCAGATGAATCAGCACATGGACTGCATTATCCTGCCAAATTTCATCCAATTCAGTGAATCACACTCAGGTCTTCTTGTAAATACACCTAACCCTTGATTTACTTGGTGCTTTAATTACATAATTTTAATACAGTTGAAAAATTGATACTGAATTTTTATTTTACATAGTACAATATTTCAGTTTAAATTTAAATACATTGACAACAAAGATAAGCACAATAGTATTTCAGACTATGGACAGCAATGAATTAGCTGTTCTATCAGTATAGCAAGCATTCTCTATGTATATCATACAGTACAATATATGCATGATTTTTAACATTCAATTATTCAAATTATTAATTAACATATATAATAATTTATAAACAATGAAACAAATAATAAAAAATTATCAGTCATGTTAATCTTTTAATAAATTATTTCCTTGAACATTAATCCAAACATAGATTGCAACTTAAGATTTGGAAGGGAATTATAAAATTCTTTAATTCAATACAAAGAGATTTATAAAGAATTAAATAAAAGTAAAAAGCAAATATTGATAATGTATTTTATTGAGCCAATTCTGAAAATTTCTATAGAAAATGAATTAAAAAATAATCTGAGATACAGGAAATTAGTGATAGTAATGGCAATTTTGAATTGATAAAGAAGACTGTTTCAATATTAATAAGAGAAGAATACATGGAATAAACTTGAATGGTTATAATATAGAAGAAATTTATTATATAAGTACATTCCATCCTTATTATATGATAACACTGTTCTGGAAGAATGATGATACAACTGCAAAAAAAATGATTTTTAGTAAATGCAAATCTAAATATTAATAAGCTTTTCTTGTAATGAAAAATGTTAAAATATTTGACAGTAATGGAAGTAAAGCAAAATGCTAGTATTACGTCATTGTTCTATTGAATAGGTTATGTATTTCTGAAACTAGTAACATGCATAATTCAAAAACCCCAAATTTGCAGTTGTGTCATTGTTTCTCCAGAAGAGCAATATAATATTTTGCAAATAAATGATGTGCATATTCAGGCTTTTGTCTAACTTTTTTGTATACAATTTGCTCAATTAGTAGATAGTGATTGATCACATTGCACATTATTTTTGAACCCTAAGTAAAGACAGAGATTAATAAAATAAACATAAGTATTTTTAATGACAATATAATAATTATTTATATAATGAAAAATTTAGATTTGAATAATAATAATAATAATAAATGATCTAAATTTTGCCAAGAGATGAATCAGTTGAATTAATTAAACTGAGTTAATCAGTTTAATTAATTCAACTAATTAACTGTTTACACCATTGATTACTATGGAATATAAATTTTGTCTTTACACAGTTTTTGATTTAAGTTTAATATTTTCTTAAAGTTATTCTGTAAGTCAAAAATTTAACTACAGTGGACTCTTGATTTTATAAACTCATATGGACCCCAAAAAAGTTTATAAAATCGAAAGTTCATAAATGGAATGGTATTAATTAATATTAGGGAATTTTTGGGACCAACTAAGTAGTTTGTAAAAACATGTAATTTGTAAATTGGAGATTCATAAAAACATGAGTCCAGCTATATTATTATTTTTGAATTTTAATTTGTTATTAAAAACTATTAATTTTTGTATTTCTTTTTTCAGAATGTTATGTATTCAAGAAGAATTGAATCAAATAAGTTTAAAGCAAAGCCCAAAATCACCAGTATCTTCCATTCCACATCAAATTCCCATAACATCATCACCACCACGAACTCCAAGTATTCAAAGTCTGACAAGTTCTTTACCAGAACAAAGTAAAGGTTTTGATGTAGGTTATCGTGATGGTGGACAACATTCTTCTGGTTGGTTTGATGGTTTATTGGGATGTCTTAGACCTGTGTGGAGTATTCTAGGCAAAGGAAGTTCAAATGAAATTAAAGGCCAAGGTTTGTATTTTAATTTGATGATTATTTTATTTAGATAAAAGAATTTGTATAAAACTGATTTTTTATATAAGATATTTATATAGCTATATATTGTATTAATTTTTGTTAATGTGTTTCTGATGTGGGTTTATTTATCCAACATCTATTTCAAACATATTATAAACAAGTTATTACAAAATAAGTTTTATATAAAAAAAGCTTAAAATATAAAATTATGTACAGTCAAACCCCCCTCTAAGTGGATTGGTTTTGGACTAACAAGGGAATATTCACTTAACCAGTATTAATAAATTAGCATGTATATAACATAAAAAACACTATTTCTATAATCTTTGACAAGATTTTTATTATCTATAAATAAATATAGTACATGTATTAAAAATCTATATTTCAAAAATCTATTTGTTTAAATCTACGGAAATAATCAGTAATTGATTTTTGTGGTAAATGTTTTTTGAAATCTAAATATGTTTGACTTTAATTTATAAAAAGTTTTATATGAATTACAACCATTTGCTTCTAAATAATGTAACACACTATCCAACTGCACAATGTAACTTTTGATGTTAAGTATGTACAATACATACTGTATAAATTTTCACATCAATTAATAATAGTTTGCATAGTATTGTATGTAATTTTAGTTTCATATTGATTTATATTCTCAATTTTTTATTGTTTAGGTAAACAAAATATATTTTACAGTGTACTGGAATTACTTTTTGTAACAGAAGAATATATCTCCTGATTTTCACTTCAGTTTCTCAAAAACTAAAAACCAAAACAGTCAACCAAAACCAGAAAGCCAATTATACATCCTTGTAGTTCTCAAAGGGCAACAATTTTTGTTTGTGTCTAACATATTTAGTTTTCAAAATATTATGAAAACAAACTTGAAAATGCCTTTAATTTTCAATTCTTTCAAATTTGCATCACAGTTAGCATTTCATAATGGCCCATTTCCATTATTGTCTGAAATTGCACATATCCCTGGCATAAACATTATTTAATGTTAAAAATCCTAATTCACTTAACCAATATTATCCACATATGCAGTATCCATTTATCCAAATTCATTAAACATTAAACTGTATGGAGTCAAAATGGAATTATGAGAATTTGATTCACTTAACTGGATTATCCACTTAGAGAGGTTCAACTGTACTAGTTATTAGCTTCCGTGTTAGCAATGAAATTTACTGTAAAAATAAGTTATAAGATTGTCTCTAATGATTGATGAATAGGAAAAACATTGCAACTGATTAATAGCAATAAATGTATTTGGATGTATAATAAATTCTTTACTGAAATACTTGTTATAAAAATAACATATATTAAAACCAACTGTCTGAATACATAACATTCTGAAATATTTTCATATTAACTGATATACTTTCATGTATCTTATTGGCTGTTTTAAAAACAATTGATAAAGCTGATAAATTTCAGAAATTCTAAATTAAGGCTAATAGTTTCTAGTATGTGGTGAACATAGATGATAAGATACCATCTATTGATTAGAAGAAATATATATGTTATGTAATCATTATTGTTTTATACATATAAAATTCTGTGCAATGAATAATTAAGACTAAGTTTTGATAGAAAAGCTTTGCATTTCTCTCTTACTGACAAGGGGAGGACACAGCTGACCCCCCACCGATTTTGATCCGCTTGCGTATGGTGAAAATACATCAAAAATGAATGAATACATGTCCGAGCTTTTCGTTGAATAAGGCCTTCTAATAGTATTTTTTAACACTTGAAAAATCGAACTTTTGATAATTCAGCTTAAAAACGATAGATAGAGAACAGATCACCAGGTGCGCAGATGGCGCACTCAATAAATACGTGGTTCGTAAGATTCGAACCCACTACCTTCAGATTACGAACCACGTATTTATCGAGTGCACCATCTGCGCAACAGGTGATGTAAAAAAAAATGAAAAATAAAAAATAATTTTTCGATGCATAAAATAAAATTCAGATTACGAGCCATGTATTTATCGAATGCACCATCTGTGCACCTGATGATCTAACGAGCCACGTATTAGTCGAGTGCGCCATCTGTGCACCTGGTGATCTGTGCCACGTATTTATCAAGTGTGCTATCTGTGCACCTGCTGATATGCTATTCTTCAGATTACGAGCCACGTATTTATCGAGTGCACCATCTGCGCACATATGGATATGTTGTTATCGACTACGCCATCTGCGCTACAGCTGATCGGTTCTCTATCTATCGTTTTTAAGCTGAATTATCAAAAGTTCGATTTTTCAAGTGTTAAAAAATATTATTAGATGGACATATTCAACGAAAAGCTCGGACGTATTCACTCATTTTTGATGTATTTTCACCATACGCAAGCCGATCAAAATCGGTGGGGGGTCAGCTGTGTCCTCCCCTTGTGAATAGAATTTAATTTTTCTGTAATTAAAATTTTTATTATTCACTCAAGCAATTATGAAATGGTAATAAATTTGAAAAATATTAAATATTTTATCTTGTATATATTTTCAACTATTCTTAAAATTGAAAAAAACCACTTGCTTATAATATACCACTTAAATATATGAGATCAGAGTCCATACAGCACTATGAGCAAGTATAAAATCGTTTTATTACAGTAAAACGTTTTCGGACTCTTTACCGGTCCTTTGTCAGTACATGTTTCTTAGAGAAAACATTCAAACATAACAATAACATAGAACATATTTAAAAAAACGTTTTACTCTAATAAAACGATTTTTATACTTGCTCATAGTGCTGTATGGACTCTGATCTCATATATTTTCAAATATTTTTGTTTGTTTGTCTCATTAACTCCCTGAATAATAAAAGCTATAATTGTCATATTTAGTACAGTTCCTTCTTACAGTGTGGTTTGGTTTGTACCCACCATCATAAGTTGAAGCAGTTCTAAGTCAGAAATGCCAATGCTTATTATTATTCTCCACTTTATTATATTAAACTTAATGAACAAAAAATATAGGAACCAGACACAAAAAAGATGCTTTTTGCATATTATACTATTGGTGAGTTATAAACTGGGAGTGAGTGAGTTTCTTCTATGTCTTTCTTTCTTATTTCTATTTGTATGGTAAGCTTGGTGGCTAAATTTTGATTGCCCCTTTCCACTCAGAGTACTAACGAAGCCGTAATGGGCCAAAATTAAATGTGAAAAGTAGAAGCAAAGAACCATTCTAACTCAACCTATGTGATGACATGTGTGAGAATAACTCTGTATAGAGGAGTAATAATAACCTATTCTATGTTAGGTAGAAGCTTAGAACTATGTTAGTAGAAATTACATACTGTGTTATTAAAATTCTAGAACTAAAATTACAAAAAAAAAATAAAAATGAAACTATTGTTATAAATGCAATAAATAAATTTATAAATTTTAAATTGAATTTTTAAGAAAAATAAATATATTTAAAATGCTATAAATTTTAAACGACAAAATATAGACGATAAATTAAATGCATCATCATGAAATAAGTAATGAAGATAATAAAAAAATACATTGTTAATGGGCAAAATAATATAATATCAAATATTTAACAATTATTAAGAGATGATAATTATTAAAAAATTAATATATGTAACACGTTATACAAATTTTAAGTATATTTTTACAGATAATCTCTTTAATAAGTTAAATATATAAATGTTCTTCTTCATTAATTTTATTTTCACGATTTTTACATAAAAAAGCATCAACAGATTTTTTTATCTTAAAGATGTAAAGCAAGATAAACAGTAATGGATAACATTTTCATTACCTCCAGTGGAAAGCAGTAATGTCAAGACAAACTCTGTTCTGCTCGGATCTGTTGATTGAACGTCAATAAAGAGGATTAGAGTAGACATTGTACGAAATCCAATCTCCAGTTTCATGTAGGAAATGAACCAATATATCTGATAATAAATGGTCCATAAAATATATTCTGTTTCGTATTGCTGGCGACATTTTTTTTTAAATTTGAATAATTCTTTTTTTTTTTATGATTACTTTACTCTAAAAGTTGGTTGTATATATAAACGTTCAATATACAGATCAGATAATAAAATATCGAAGAACGTAATTTTGATTAAAGGAGTTTTTATTATTTTATTATAATTTTTTTGAGAACGTTTTATGTTGCTTTAGAGATCTGATAATAAATGGTCCATAAAATATATTCTGTTTCGTATTGCTGGCGACATTTTTTTAAATTTGAATAATTCTTTTTTTTATGATTACTTTACTCAAAAAGTTGGTTGTATATATAAACGTTCAATATACAGATCAGATAATAAAATATCGAAGAACGTAATTTTGATTAAAGGAGTTTTTATTATTTTATTATAATTTTTTTGAGAACGTTTTATGTTGCTTTAGAGAATCGCATCGTGTCCAGGTCGTCAAGAAAATTATTTTATTTAATATCGCATTTAAGTTTTGTAAACTTAACAAGTTTAATTTGTTGGTCGTAATTTATTATTCGCGTCAGTTAAATTATTTTCTTCATGCAAGAAACGTTGAACACAATTTATGCCATCCTGTCATTGTTGTTTAGATATGCGGCTATTGTATACATCAATTCAATAAATAATAATAAATATAAAACATTAATGATAATTGCAACTTTATTATAACATGCATGTTGTTTAACAGTGATTATAAAAATGATGAGATTAAAGCAAAGCCATGCAGAAAAAAAATTTTTAATGCATTTTTTTCTTATACAAGACATGATAAAAAATAAATGAAGGATAAAAGTTCAATTTATAATTATTATTATAATTTTTTAATCTCATTATAACACTGCAATAACTGCATTAAACCAAGTTCATTTGCGACATCTTTGGTGGTAATTTAACATGCTATAAGATTTATGTTAAACGAATTGTTTACGAAAACAGCGATTACAAATTATATAAAATATTTAATTTTAATCAATGAAAAGAAATAAAAAAAAGAAAAAGAAAAAACATACGAAAACTTTCATCATAATAAAAATGTGTTTCTTTAGAAATAACGGGACAATAACCTCTTATTTAGAAAATTAGAAAGGGGGAAAATATATCTTGACATTTGCTTTACTTCTTAACGACCCATAATAGGTAGTTCATTCAGCGATGTTTGCTTTTATACATAATAACCTTTTATTATTTCCAGTTGCTAGGCAACGCATCAATGAAAAGATGTAGAGAAACACTCGGAACAAAATATCAGAATTTGAATTAATGATTCAATTTAATGCCATTATCTATGTTCGGGAAGAGAAAAAAAGAAATAACAGAAAAGTAAAATAAAATAAAGAAAGAAAGAAAGTATTCCATCCTTTAGTAATTTTGAATTGTACAATATAATAGAAACAAACATTTTTCTTTTCCTTTTTATTTTTTAATTTAATCAAATTTTTGCAAAAATTCTAAAAAAGTTTTTGATTTTGTATATTTCTTTACATGAAAGTTAAATTTATGGTAAACTATTTATTTCTACCCATTTTCTTTGTTTGATCTGTAGATTTTGATGATCGTCATTATTTCTGTTTACTCGTTTTCTTCTTAATTTTTTATTTCTGCCATAGAGTAATATCAGTCGAAAACATAAAAGAAAAAATTATCAATAAATTAAAAATATATTTTGATCCATAGGATTAATATTTATAACTCAGATAACATTAAGCAGTGCTATAAAATTTAATATTATTGCGAAGCAATTTAATATCCTTTCCTAATATTGTTGCTTAATATATCATCTGTTATCCAATGCATTGTTGCGTAATTATACTATGTTAAATTAGTTATCCAATATATAACCTGTTACCTTGTTGAACTATTGTTTACTTGTTTGTTATTATTAAAATGCATCTAAACTAATAATTAAATTAATTATAATTAAAAATTTAATGCCCGTACGAATGAGTTTATGATGCATTCCTTCATTCCATTGTTGGAGTTTTAATATTTATTTATTTAAAAAAGCGTCAGATTTTTAAATAAGTAAGAAAAAAAAAAAGAAGTAAAAATATATATTTATTTTATTGTAGTTTATATCGATCAATAGAGAAAACGACTGCCTACATATCACAAAATGAAAACAATTTCGTTCTAAGCCGCAATCATGAAAATAAACAGCATGGCCACGTGACCACTTTGAATAATGTCTTTCCATTTTACTTGATTAAATTTTAAATTAATTTTTCCCCTTTTTAAATAACTACAATGAAAGAAGTTTTTGAATAATTTTAATCTATTCTTCCTTTTCTTATTTTTTTTTTATTATTAAATAAATTATTTACTTTATGAAAATTTAATAAAATTGAATTCCAAACAATTTTTTCTTTCTTTTTTTTTTTTCCTTTACTTTCGATTAAATTAGTCATGCTATTTTATTTCTTCTTTTAAATCAAAGTTAGAGAACAGATAAAAATTAAATATTTAATAAAAAAACTTATTCTTTTTTTATTATTTATTTATTATCTTTTGAACAATTTTAGGATGCAGAATCAACATTTTTATAATTAATTCGTATCTTTAAATAAAGAATTAAAGCATTCGAATAAAAATAAAAGTTAATTTATTTTCTTGAGAAAATTTATATTGTTGTCTTAACTAAATTAGAACATCTTGTAATTAAAGAGAATGGTAAACAATTAATAACTTTATAACAATTGCAAACAATAATAGAAGACTACTAAATTAATCAGAAAATTTTTTTTAAACGTAATTAAAAAGAAACTACAGTGGCAAGCTATATTTGTTGATTTTAATTTCATTAATTTAAGTATGATAATCTGTTAAGCATGCTTCATTGTGAATAATAAGGACATTAATTTGGACAAATAGTTATACAAATTATGGCAATTTTACATTATTGATGTTAATATCAGCAATTGTTTTCAAAGCTTATCTGTTCAAGGACATAATTATTTGCAAAATTAATATTTATAAATAATTCTAAAAATTATTCTTTTTTCATATTTTCAATGTCTAATTATAAATTATAATTATCATCATTTTTTTTTATACTTTGAGTAAAGAAATTATTATTATTATTATTTACACTAAAAGTAAACATCTTATATTTATCAAGTAATTCTAAACTAGATTTTTATATTTATCCATACGTTAAGTATCCTTTTTTTAATTTTATGTATTAGAAATGAAGGAATAATTAATTATCATTTAACCTGATATCCATAAATAAAAATTAAACAAACAATTTATGACAAACAGGAGGATTAATATTCTATCACAATGAATTAACTTGAGTGTTTGGTAATTAGAAAATTTATCAGAATATTTTACAAAGTTTATATAAAAAGTCACACGAACTTCTAACCCAGATGATAAATTGAGTAACAATAATTTATGCTTTCCTTCAGCTATAAATGGAAGCCAGACTTGTTTCTGATGATCATCACTTTACAATCAGAAAACTGATAACTTAAAAAGGAAAAAGATTCAGAATATAATGGAATGTTGCAAAATAAAAAAATAAAAATTCGATATAATAATTAATATTTAAAAGATTATTTTATTATTTAATTGTAAGCACAAGATGCTGAAAATAATAAGCTAATTAAAATTGTTTTAAAATTACACTTACTTAACTTGATTACTTTAATTACATAATTCGATTTTTGTACATTAAAATTAATTATTTATCTTGAAAATTTATAAAAATTATGTATAAAAAAATTAAATGATTTATTGATGAATGAAAATCATTAAAATTTGCAACATAGGCGAAATTTTTTATAGATTGTTGTGAATTGCTCGTAATATCTCATTTTAAACATACTGTTAAATATTTATATATACATTGGAGCTCCTATATAACTTGATAATCGGAAAATAATAATAATAGCTAATTTTTTTTGTTAAAAAATCGTTTATATGATATATAAATATTAAAAAAGATAGATATTAAGTAGCTTTCACGGCTGATATAATCACTGTCATTCTCAAAAATATCAATATTAAATTAACGGAGAAGCGAAAAATATAAAAATACATGTTATCTGATAACATAAGAACAAAGTTTTTTAAAAAATAAATTTGAAATTAATCGCTTTATATATAAATTCACTTCAAACTTTGTTATTACGTTACTCCCATTAGCGAGAAAAAACAAATCAACGTCACATCGAAGCACAACGATGTGCATTCATTTCCAAATGAAAGTGCTATATCAAAATGACGTTATTATGAGAGAAAAACATTAAAAAAAAAGACCATTGTGTAAATAAAACATAAATTTATTTTAACGTATGCAATATTAAAAATAAATCGTAAAACGAAACGTTTCATTAAAAATAAATGTTAAGGAAAAAATTTTCTAAATGTAAAAAATCGAAATTAAATTTGATTTACATGCATAGAATTATTAAAATATTATAAGTGATAAAGATATTCATAGAAAATTTAATCAAGTAAAACAAAATTTGTGATGTAAGAGGATAAATTTAATTTTCACTTCCAAGATTAAATATTGATCACTTTACTAAAGTAACATAAAACATTGAAATGAATTTGCTGTTAGAATTTATTATTCTCAAATTGATCTTTTCGGAATTTATATTATGGAGAAAAACCAACAGCTGAAGTGCACTGGAGGAGGCAGTTTGCCTGGAAATAAGAATCCTTGTACTTTTTCCATTAATTCACTCTCTGTCATCGGAGAGAAAAACCAACAGCTGAAGTGCACTGGAGGAGGCAGTTTGCCTGGAAATAAGAATCCATGTACTTTTTCCATTAATTCACTCTCTGTCATCGGCAGAAGGTGTTAGTAATACCAACCAGACCTAACCTAAGTATTCTGATATCTCCACTCCCACAGGAAAGAAATTACAGGAGTGGACATACCACCGATGCACCTCAGCCATCGGGGGAAAAAACCAATGGAAGTTCATCACTGGAGAAAAACCAACAGCTGAAGTGCACTGGAGGAGGCAGTTTGCCTGGAAATAAGAATCCTTGTACTTTTTCCATTAATTCACTCTCTGTCATCGGAATTATATCTAATGAAATTGGAAATCTGACACCAAATAAAGTGATCAGAAACAATAGAAACAGAGATAAACAATTGGAAACATGTTAGAATCAAAAGAAAACTACTGAAAAATCAAAAAGTACAAGAAATAGTAATAAGAAACACCAGGAAACAGCTGGAAATACAAAGAAGTGAAAGTACTAATGCAAATTAAATAAAATAGTTCAAGGAAACATTGTGGAAACAAACAACTAACCCTAGATAAGTCAAACCAATTGAAGAAACAGGTGGAAACACCATAAAACTTTGGAAAAACTAAAGTCAACTTTAACTAGTGAGGAAGTCAACTTTAACTATACCATTGGTCAGGATTCAAACTTTTTATAAATTGCATTGACCAATCACAGAATTTATCAATGATATTACTATTGTAAGTTAAGGTGATTATAAATCAGAAACTATTTATAACTAGGTAAAAACTAAAGTCAACTTTAACTAGTGAGGAAGTCAACTTTAACTATACCATTGGTCAGGACTCAAACTTTTTATAAATTGCATTGACCAATCACAGAATTTATCAATGACATTACTATTGTAAGTTAAGGTGATTATAAATCAGAAACTATCTATAACTAGGGAGATATTCAATTTTTTTAGAATAAATATTTAAAAATATTGTAAAAATAATTACATAGTCCTCAACTTACAACCACCTTGATTTATGACTAACTCTTACTTATGACAGCAATATCCTCAAATGAATTCTGTTATTTGGTCAATGCAATTGATCTTGGTTCAGTTCCCTGACTTAGTGGTTTGGTATAGGAAAGCATCCATTTTTTATATGATTTTTGTATTTTTATATTTGTTAAGTTTATTACAATAAAGTGGAGTGTAATAATAAATATTAGTAATGGGCAATCTGTAAATTTTAGGCATTTCTGAATTCTGGCCAGTTCTGACTTACAATGGCAGGGTTCAAAATTCTTGGAATCAAACTCTGTTGTATGTTGCAGAGTGCCTGCATTGAGTAATCCTGCTACCAACAACAATTTTTTTATCCAATAAAAGTCATGCAAATTTTTCTCTTCTAACTAACTTTAATGTGTCTAGTTACATTGATAATTATACCAGAGTTATACAAGTGGATGTAAGTGGATATCTGACCTTCATTTATTCCAAAAAATTCTTTCGTTTGGTTCATTGACTTTAGTTGATATAACTGTTAAAAATATTTGATTTTTAATGAATGTTTGTCTGTTATCTGTGAATTTCAAATTGTTTGACTTATCAAGACAAATTTTATAAAGTGATTTCTTTTGACCCTATGAGTAATATTTCTTGGGTCAAAATTCCTCAGAGAATGGATATTTTTGAGTCATGATGAAAATATGTGATAATCCTTTATACTTTTATTTGAATTTGGGTTAACTAGGAAAGTATAATATTGAAATGCTATTAAGATTCAGAATACTAATTTTAAAATAAATCATGTAGGCCCAAATATGATATTGAAAGATCATTGTTATTTGAATTTGGGTTAACTAGGAAAGTATAATATTGAAATGCTATTAAGATTCAGAATAGTAATTTTAAAATAGATCATGTAGGCCCAAATATGATATTGCAAGATCATTATTGGAATAAAGATTCTGGAATTGATCATTGGTCAGGATCCAAAAGATAACATTATCATAAGATCAATATGATATTGTGATGTAATAATTGGCAATGACAGTCCAGTATTTTTTTAAACATAACCATTTAATCTGAGTAACGTTTTCGGCTTCTACGCCATCAGCAGCTGTTACAAACGCTTAATAGAATACAATATAAAATGCTACAGTTCTAGAACTAAAAATGTAACTTTAAGAACTAAAATTTAAAAAATTTCAAAAAAATATCACATTAATTTTGAATTTCTAACAGAGTCTTATATCTAAGGTTAAAGTCTAACAAAATAAAATTAATTTAATTAAAATTTCATTTACGTGCAGAAAAATATAAGTCCATATGATGCAAATATAATTTTATATTTCTAGAAGTTACTACACAATTCGACTTATATTTTTCTACGCTTAAATGAAATTTTAATTGAATTAATTTTATTTTGTTAGATTTTAGCCTTAGATATAAGACTCTGTTAGAAATTCAAAATTAATGAGAAATTTTTTGAATTTTAGTTCTTAAAGTTACATTTTTAGTTCTAGAACTGTAGAGTTTTATATTGTATTCTATTAAGTGTTTGTAAGAGCTGATGATGGCGTAGAAGCCAAAAACATTGCTCAGATTAAATGGTTATGTTTAAAAAAAATACTGGACTGCTTATGTGTGCTTAGAATTTGTTTAATAGTTATGTAAACACCAAAGAGAGCAGTTAAAATTTCTTAAATTTTAGTTTTATTTTGTGATTGGCAACGTCATAAAATATTCTTAATTTATGTCATCAATATGAAATGACAATGAGAAAAATCATATATACCAATATATGATATGATACAGATAACAATTGACATAAATTAGCTATAAGATAGGGTAAAATTATCAACAAAAGTGTCCATTATTGCTGGGCATCCTCTTGATATTTAGATTGCTATTTAGCTAAAAATAAATTTTTGCAAATCTTTATATTTTCTTTATATACAGATTACTGTTGAGAACTTTCTAATTTATGTAACATCACACAAAAAGAAAATTATTACAGTGTATTTCAAAATGACAATGAGAAAAATCATATATACCAATATATGATATGATACAGATAACAATTGACCTTAATTAGCTATAAGATATGGACACTTTTGTTGATAATTTTACCCTTATTGCTGGGCATCCTCTTGATATTTAGATTGCTATTTAGCTAAAAATAAATTTCTGCAAATCTTTATATTTTCTTTATATACAGATTACTGTTGAGAACTTATTTCTAATTTATCTAACATCACACAAAAAGAAAATTATTACAGTGTATTTCAATAATATATAATATCAAAGAATTATTTTTTTAAGATGAATTTTTTTATTAGAAGTAATTATTTGTAATCAATTTTTCATTTTATTTTTGTTTAGATGATTGGGAAATACCATTTGAAAATATCAGAGATTTGCAGTGGCTTGGTAGTGGAGCCCAGGGTGCAGTTTTTCTTGGTACTTTAAACAACGAATTAGTAGCAGTTAAGAAAGTTCGTGATAAATCTGAGACAGATATAAAACATTTAAGGAAGTTAAGACATCCTCATATTGTTGCTTCAAAGTAAGTGATGCAGTTGTAATATTGTTACAATTGATATAATTTGTACAGGTACTCCTTTAGTTACAAACATAATTTGTATATAAGTTTATTCATAACTCAGATACTGCTGTTATTTTGGCTCCAAAAGTAATAAAATAACTTTATATACTGTATATTATTTGTATATAAGTTTATTCATAACTCAGATACTGCTGTTATTTTGGCTCCAAAAGTAATGAAATAACTTTATATACTGTATACTGTAATATATTTCATAATTGTATATTTCAAAGCAAAGAATTTTTGATATAAGCAATGGTGATATTATGGTAGTATTTTATCTTGAAATACTATCATAATATGTTAACTGTATAATTTTTTACATTATATTGGTTGCTAGTGCATTTTACTATAACATTATTTAAAATTATTGAAGAGTTTTGAAATTTTGTGAAATTTGAAAATGAAATTGTATGTTCATAATTACAAATGTTTGTAACAAGAGAAGCACTTGTATTTAATATTAATTTTATATCCTTTAATGTTGAAACAATAATATCATTTTAGAGGTGTATGTACTCAAGCACCATGCTACTGTATTGTAATGGAATATTGTCCTTATGGACCACTATATGAAGTACTTAGAAAGGGAAAAGAAATTTCACCTGCAATTGTAGTGGAATGGAGTAAACAAATTGCTTCAGGAATGAATTATTTACATTCTCATAAAATAATTCACAGAGATCTGAAATCACCAAAGTAAGTGTATAGTTAAATAGTAGAATTAAAACAATTCATAAAATCAAAATTTTAAATATTTTACTATTTTAGTTAATGTTGAAATAATAGTAAAACTTCTTAATTCTGAAATTATTTTCATGATCAAGACTAGTTATTGGATTAGTCTATAGGTTTTGCTTTTTAATTATTATAGGATTATTATAGTTATTATAGGTTTTGCTTTTTAATTATATCAGAAAGTCAAAATAATATGATACAAACAAAAATGGTATAATGAAACAATGATAAATATACTTCAGGACATATATCTTGAATAGTGCAATAATAATACAATAATAGTGCAAAAATATATATGTTATTAATAATTGTTCAACTTTAATAGTTTAACATAAAAATTCACTGAAAAGTCAAAATATTTTTATTAAAGAATATATATATTCTTTAATAAAAATATTTTGACTTTTCAGTGAATTTTTATGTTAAACTATTAAAGTTGAACAATTATTAATAACATATATTTAAATTTGAAAATAAAATCAATAAAATTAGAATTATTTTATGCTGTATAAGTTAATCTTTTACTATATTGTGTATTGTATAGTTTAAAAGAAATTATATATATATATATATTTGTTATATTATTTCAATAAGAACTAAATTCAATATTAAGAGGAATACAAATTTAGAAATACAAATAATCCTCAGCTTCTAACTGGGTTTAAGCTGAATCCTGAGGTTATAAATCAATATAGTTGGAAGCCAAATATATCCTAAATATACAGATTGTATGCTACCAATATTTGTTATGAGACAAATATTACCATAATAAAATTAATGAACACAAAATTACTGGACCAGATACAAAAGAATTTTGTCAGTATATCAAATCATTGTGCACGGACTAGTAGGAATATGAATTGTGTTGACCAATCACAAATTTTCCAATTACATCACTGTTGTAAATTTGAGTTGTCAAAAATCAAGGACAAAATTAATTGCTATTTGTTACAGAATTAATTTGTTCTATAAATTTTTGTGTAAGCTGAAAATCACATTAGTTCTAGAATATTTAAAATCAATGTATTTGTACATTGATTTTAAAATACTGTACATTGATAAACAGAATAATTAATTTTTTAAATAATGTGAACATATATGAAAATTTAAAGCTTAAGTGATAATTTTTTCTTTAAATAAATTACTACAAGTTCTATACTGCTTCTTTAAGTATTAAATTATTCAAACACTTAATTACAGCACTATTAAGCAGTCCAAAAAACCATTTATTAAGTAAAATTTTTTAGTTCCAGAGAAATGTTTTTGGCTATAATGCAGCCATCCTCAACTCCAACACTTTTAACAGTCTAGAACAAAAGCTTTAAATAAATTGTTTAATAAATGCAAGATTTGCATTTTATAGCTATCTAGCACAAAAAAGACAGACATTTACATATTTTGAAAATGTAGGATTCAAAATTGCTTAAATTAGATTTATTATATTACTCATTTTTAGCATAGTTTTGATATACTGAAATATGGGGATGGTAATACATGCAAATATTTTATATATATTAATATTTTCATCTTAAAGATTTATTTTTGTAAATCTTAAGATGAAAATAGCATTTAAAATATGCAATATGTACTTTCACTTTTTATTAGAACTATTAATTAACCAGTCTTCAGCACTTTTAAGGAAAGTGCTGAAGACTGGTTAATTAATAGTAAAAATAGCATATTCATCTCTGAATATAGTGTGGTTAAAAAACATTAAGGATTAGATATCAGAATTATATGATATTTGGTTTTTAAAGTTTTATAGATTAAAAGAGATGATATTTTTTGGAATATGATAATGACAACAATGTTTGTATTCTAGTACAGAAAGTTCTGACTTATGTGATTTATTCATCCAAAAAATTTCTGCCTAAATTGAAAACCTCATAAGTCCAACAATACTTAAATTTGATATATACACAAATGAGTACATTAACAAATGGAATGGCCATATGAAATTTCTAAGCATGTTTTAAGCATAGAAAAGAAAATTTTAGCAATTTACAAGTAATATAAGTATAAGTAATATCTAGTCTATAAGTAATACTTTTGCAAAAAAGTAAATTGTTTAATCAATTTTTCATTTGCATTTTATGGAAATTCAACAAAGAGATTTATGCATTCACATATCTCTGAAACTGCATAAATTGGGATCTACTGTATTTGCAATTAAGCTGTTATAGAATTGGGAAAAAGAAAATAATCCTTAAAAGACTATTTAGGACACAGCTGAATGCCCTTAACTTATTTTTCTAACTGTTGATAGGTGAAGACTAATCAGTTTGCAATCTTTACAGCTGTGACCTTACTTTGAAGTAATTCTTATTTTGTTGTTATAGATATACTTATTTTGAAAACATTAACACAGCTTAAAGACATCTTTAGCTTACACTGCTCAACAGTCACATGTAAAGATGTAAAGCTCAGCTCTCAGAGCAGGCAATAACTCACACAAGTTCATTAAAACAGAAAAATTTTATTTAAAGTACTTTCGGCTTTATCCAGCCCTCATCAGTAAATACTACAAACAATGCAAAAAACGTTTTTTGCGTTGTTTGTAGTATTTAATGATGAGATTAAATAAAATTTTTCTGTTTTAATGAACTTGTGTGAGTTATTGCCTGCTCTGAGAGCATGATCTTTACATATTATATTAACACAGCTTACGTAGCTTTTTATAATCGTTCTGTTTTTAATCACATTTTAAAATTTAATTTGGAAAGAATTTTAATAATTGATTTTTCTTATCAGGTAATGGTATTTTAGGCATAATGTTTCTTTTACATAAATTATGGGCTTTTACATTATTTTTATATCTTAACTTTTTGCATTTGCATTTTCTTAATGAAATTAATGCTGTTATTTGCTATTTTAACTGATTTTATCAATTAAAGTTATTGAATATTGTTGGGTATTATATGCTAAATGTCTGCTTTTTACAAATATCTATTACACATTATTTTATTTTATTTATGAACATTATATTGAATGTTGTTTGGTCCAATAGCACTAAACAAAAATAAAGCACAAACTACATTACAGCTGAATATGATCAGTAATTAGTATACTTTCAAATGCAATGATTTAATAAATAATATTTATTAACTCATTGCATTTGAAAACTTGGGTATCTAGCTTTTCCTTGATATCAACTTATCAGCTCAAGTTTTTAAAATCATCCAAGATTCAGCAATTCTAATAGCATCTATTAATCATTGCAATTCTCAAAACTTCAAACATTACAAAATAGACAATTGGTGTATTTTGTGTTAAAATCTGGAGCAAAAATTTTGCATAATATGATTTCAGGTATAAAATGCATCAAGAAAGTTTGAATTTCATATTAAAAATATGCTATTTTAGTACAAATTTTTATTTTATAATAATGCTTGCATGAAGTTGTAAGACAAATGAGGAATTAGTTTCCATTTCATCAAACCAGTTTATTTTCAAATAATTGCTTCTAATGTTCAATAAATCACACTCGTGACCCATTATTTTAATGGGTCATGAGTAAATTTTCATTTCACTTATGCTGTGAAACATTTATCAGGCTTGCAAAAATTTAATTGTAATTTTTGGCTTTCTGTCCCACAATAAGTGTTCGGCAAATTTTAAAAAAACTGTTTGAGTGAGCCATGCAAACAGGTTCAATGATATCACTGCTTTTATGTATTGCATAGTTTGGAGTATGATTTCAAGCACAAGGACAAAAAATATTTTGATAATTATAAGAAAATCAGGATCAAATTAAAAAAATAATTATGTACATCTACATAAAATTTTGTATTGTTTGATACCTCAACTGCCTTCTAGGTTGAGAAATAAAAATACTAGAGAGACCACAAATTCAAATAAGAGCTGCATATTAGTATCTAAAATATAATTATATTGAAAATAGATTATTATCCAAAAGAACTTTAAACTTATTTATTAAAAATCCATTTTAATCATGCTTGCAAATATCATTTATTTACAGTTTGAATGTTTCAGCTGAAACATTTCCATTCTCAATTACTGTGTTTATCCTAAACTACTTAAAATATTATAAACTGAAGCACTTTATGCAGTTGGTTGCATAAAAATCCTTTATTCAGAGTACTTTCGGTTAGTTTAATAACCATCTTCAATGAAAAAAAACAAGATTTTCTTGTATTTTTTCATTGAACTGTGTAAAGTGCTTCAGTTTGTAATTTTTCAGCTGAAACAGTTTATTAAAAATAAGTAATATTACCTCTTAGTGCCCATTTAATGGAAAGAGGTTTTCTACCAAAAAAAAATATAATTAACATATTTCATTATCATAAAATTATGTTTTTTTTATTATTTTACAGTATTTAATAGTATTTTATTTTATTTTAGCATACTTATTAGTTCAAATGAAATTTTGAAAATATCAGATTTTGGCACTAGCAGACAGTGGAATGAGATTAGTACCAAGATGTCTTTTGCTGGAACAGTAGCATGGATGGCTCCTGAAATAATTCGTAATGAACCTTGTTCAGAAAAGGTTGATATATGGTAATGTATATGTATTTAATAAAATAAATTCTAGAAATTAAGTTATTTATATTAAAACTATATTTTTTTGTAATTAAGGTCTTTTGGAGTGGTAGTATGGGAACTTTTAACTTGTGAAGTTCCTTATAAAGATGTAGATTCTTCAGCTGTAATATGGGGTGTAGGGAGCAATAGTCTTCATCTTCCTCTTCCTTCTACTTGCCCAGGGGGATTTAAACTTCTGATGAAACAATGCTGGTAAGTATGAATTTAATTTAATTTGTAATGATGCATTTATTAAGAAAAAATAACCCATGAAGAAATTGGTGGTATATCCAGTGTTTCTTTATAATTAACACATACAGTATATCAGGAAGTCATGTAGGAAAATTTAATAATTTGCTCATTCAGTATGTCAGTAATATATGGAAAAATTTATGTAACAGCTTTAAGTCAATTTCCCTATAATTCAAATATCACCATTCTCTTGGGATTAAATTCAAATTATTGATATTTTATCACAGTTATTTGTCTCATTTATGGAGAAACTCAACATATACAAGAAAATGGAAATATCACAATTATCAATATTAGTTATTTTGTAATGTTGTTGATTCCTGGAGACAATTGATTTATTATAATTATGATAGTAAATATGAATTATTTTATATCATTACTTAACTATAATCTAATGGGATGCACATATTCTAATGAATCACTTTTTGTAACTTTTGAAAATTATAGCAATGACTTCTGTTTTCCTTGGCATAATAAAGAGCATGTACAAGTTTTTCACTTTCATGGAAATTGGAATGCATTTGTTATTAAAAATCGAATTTCAATCAAGGATGAATTCATAACACCACATTGAATTTGTAACATTATACTGGAAGATAAAGATGAAAAATTATTTAATTTTTTGAATTATTTCTCAGTGTTACAATGTAATGATAGTTTAATGTATTCATACAAAATGGATTCAAAATCTCTATTTGCAATATGTTAGATCTAACTGATATAAGTTTTGTTTTTGATTTTAATAATGTAATAACTGCATCTCAATTAATTATTCCTAAAATTTTTTGAGAGATAACATAATTGAATTCCATTTTACAAAATAAATTTTGTGATGTCTGTTTTAAAGATTTAATTAGATTTTGAATATAGAATATATATTTAGTTTTATATAACTATATTAAGAAAATTTTTTCTGATAAATTTTTATACATATTTTGAAAAAATGTTGTATTTCTCAAATACAAAAAACTTAACGAAATTTGCTTCATAATTCTTAGAATAGAATATACTAATAGGTGAACATAGAACATATTCATAACTTATGATTTATATAAATGAAAAATTCATTGAAATAAATCACATTCAATTACATTAGTACCAGATTAAAATTTCAAGATCTATATAATCTAAAACTATTGAATATCTTATAATAAGATGATAAAACTTTATTAATATTGGACTTTTTATTGTAGTAATTTAAAAATTGCCTCCTATATTATATCACAAAGACATAATATTAAAAATAGTATATTAAAGAATAAATATATAAGTCATGTGCAAAGCAGTCACTTACCAACATGGAGAATCTGGATATACTTCTCACATCTCCAATTTTTCAGGAGGGATTTCGGCCTGCTCATTAATTAAAACTAACCTAATAAGTTCTAAAAAACACATGTACATATGATAAATGATGAAATTGGTAGAAAAAATATTTGTATCTTGACATTATAGCTTTTTCTGCTACAGTCAGTATAGTTTTGTTTTTATGTGGGGAATTCTTATATCAGTACAGATTTATGTAAGTCAGAAACTGCCTGTATTGGATCAACATTGTTGCATAAAGTATATTAGATTTTTGAACTTTTTTTATTATCATAATTTTTCTTATTTCCAAATATGTAGCTAAAAGTAATCAATGAATAATTAAGAGTATTATTTTAAAACAGATGTATTTTTTGGAAATCATTTATTAACTAATTCTTCCTATTAAAAAATTGATATTATTTATTATAAATATACATATAAATTTAATAAATGTTGAATTTAAAATGAAATCAGAAATATTTACAAAAATGTATTAATAATAATATAATTCGAATAGTATCAAGTATAGTAATTTTTGTTTGCAAAATTGTTATTGCAAAATTATATGAATATAAACGTTACTCTATAAGTTTTAGAAAAGAAAATTTGAGGAAATGGAATTGCAAAAAATAAATATGGTAATTAACTTTTTGAAATTTAAGAAGATTATATTTATTATATAAGCCAGAGAATTTATTAGAAAAGAGATACAAAATATTATTGATACTATTAAGTATATACAATTGGGTATGCTACATTGAACAGTTTTTATCTATAAAATCAGGATGCTACAATGACTATAGATACTGCAGAAAGCATTGAGGAATACTTTCTGCTGACATGGTACAAATGTGTGCATGATATGTCAGGATCTCTCCACTTGATTGGAGTATCACTCATCTTCTTTGATATTTACCGCATTGGTAAAGCTTTGGCTTACCACCCTGGAGGATCCGGGTTCAAATCTGGGTCCCACACCTCCGTTTTTCAGGAGGGGTCTGGGCCCGGCCCGTTGAACCCCATCCTTCAACCATCCGGTTAACCCCTTCACGGGTGTTGGCCAGCCTGTGATGGGCTCTACAAGTGGCCGCCGCCAGATACAGTATATCCCAAGAGGATATGGCGGCGTAATCTAATTAACCTAACCTAACCTTCTTTGTTATTATTTGCAAGGTTCAGTTATCTACTTGCACTTGTAGCAGTGAAAATATTTTTTAATTATTTTATTATATTTTCAGCTATGATCAAGTTAAATAGAGTGAGAAAGAAACTTTGATTTAAAAAATAATAATTTTCAAGTGGAAAATGGAAAAAATATAGATCTAAAGTGCTGAATGTAATATGACTAAATCAAAAATCAGTAGAATTTTAAGAAATAAAAAGATGTACAGTTTGTGAAGGGAATCATTATGTTTAGCAGTTCATGCTGTAATATCATGGAACGGATAGAGACCCATTAGCATAGATTAATGAAAAACAAATGACAGGTTATAGTGTCAATGAGGCAAATTATTTACACATACAGTATAAGTAAAATATATTTTACATAATTTTTACACTTATATTTTTGATTTTATATTTTTCCTGTTTAAATGGTTGTGTTGGATGCTAACTTTGTTCTAATCTATGGCCTGGAATGGATTACCCATAAATACATATATTTCAATGTATGCTAGAATGAACAGATGCTATAATGAACAAAATTGTAGAATCAGTTTATGTTTGCTCTAGCATATCCTATTGTATATATATATCTTTATTTTCTCAGAATATTAATTTTATGGTATTTTTATAATTATTAAAATTTAGAATTAAATTTTTGTTCCTATTTTAGAAAATAATAATTATATTTGTATATTAGGAGTGCAAAACCAAGAAACAGACCTTCATTTCGACACATATTAATGCATTTGGATATATCAGCAGTAGAGATTCTTAGTACACCAAAAGAAGCTTATTTTAAAACACAGGTTTGAACGAAAGATTTTATAATTTATATAATTTTTATCAAAAATAATCAGTTACGTGTGGCTACTATTATAGATTCACAAATATTTTGAATATGTTAATTTAGGCTGCATGGAAAGAAGAAGTCAAAATGTGTATGGAAAAGATTAAGTATAATGGAAGACATGTATCTCATGCTGAAGAAGATTTGGTCAATAAAAGAAGAGAGGAACTTAGGCACGCACAAGATGTTCGAGAGCATTATGAAAGAAAACTAGAAAAAGCAAATAATCTGTATATGGAATTAGCAGCTTGTATGCTTCAAATAGAAGAAAGAGAGAGGGATTTAATTAAGTAATTTTATAATTTTATATTTTATTTAAATTTTGATTATTTTTATAGAAACTTCTCTTATTTTGTCATATAAAATTTCAGACGTGAGCAGTCAATGCAAATGAACACATTTGGAAACAAACCATATAGGAAAAGGTTTGTTAGACCTCTTTTGAAAGCACATGAAAGATTTCATAAGAAACGCACATATAAGCCACAATGTGAACAATTAAAGTATATTAATTTATTTTACTATTAATATTGAAATATTTTAATTGCAATAATATATGAGTAGTAAAAATGTCTTATATTTTGTATTTTATTTATATAGCTCTGAAAGCCCTAAGAAAGTTGGACTCACTATAACTGAACCTTCTACCTTACATGGTTCAGCTAAAGCACGAATTAGAAGACAGCGTCATCGACGTAATAACAGTCAGGGCAGCTCAGGTAATTATAATCATCTAATATCCATAAACAAAGTGCCATCTCCTAGATGGAGTACAAGTGGTGAAAGAAGAAGTTATGTTGATACAGAAACTCAGACTGAAAGTGTTGATATGCAGAGTGAAACAGATCCTATTAGTCCCTGTGGGACAGTAACTTCTAAGAATGATATAGAATTGATACAGAATTATAATAGAGAGTCATCTAGTAATAGTGAACACATCTCTCTTTGGAGGAGGAACTTGGATGGATCACTTCCTGATGTAGCAGCTTCTTGTCAGAAATGCATTTGTCAGTTAGAACAGTCAGAGAGAGATTCAAATATGAACAGACAACAAAAACTAATGACTACCAATGACAAATTAACAATTAAGATGAACAGAAATCGCACAGAAAAACTGAGTTTTCATAATTTACAATTTAAAACATTAAAGAGAGGAATAAGCACCGATAGTGATGAATCACCAACTCGTTTAACATTTCCAAACAGAAGAAATAATATAAACTCCTGCAATAAAAGGGTTTGTTTTTAATTTAATAAAGAAAATAATAAATAAGAAAGGAAAAATTTGTATTTTTAATATGATATTTTTTTAGGAACCTCATTACACCACATCAGAGGAGGAAGGGGAAGTAGATGATAGTGATGATTATGTATTGAGGAATTCCATGTAAGTATATTTCTGTTTTATAAAAAAATTAATTAAATTGTTTATATTTCTATGCTTCTATAAATGTTATATATAATATTTATATCATTATTGATCAGGAAACTTACTTTCAAATCAAAGCAAAGATATCATAAAATGTCTAGTTATAGTAACCAATAAGAGATTATCAGTCTGTATACTTCATTTTCATCATTAAAAATTGCCAAAAATTATAATACATTTCTCAGTCCAAAAATATTACTCATTTTTCATTGAAATTTGCTAAAATACCATTTAATTACTGTGTATTAAAAAATAACAAAATTACTTCAGCAATTTTCATTAGTTATCATAACACAACCTAAAAAGACAATTTTCTCTAATGAAAGTTCATAATAAGTCAGCTAGTTTACTTGCATAAAAAATATACTAAACAGATTTTGATTTGAGGATTTAAATCCCAGATTTCCAAATTTTTCTTTATACAACTTAATATCTTATGATATTCAGTATATATATAGCTATTTTTAACGTAAATATCGACGCGTCGCTTTCTGTGGCGACGTTGAGATAGAAGGCGATTTTTTTTATCGCGACGTTAGCGCGATAAATTTAAATTAATGATATTCTCAGAAAAATTTATAATAATTTTAATTAATTTAACAAAAAAATTCCATGTCTTACCTTATCGCTGCAAAATAGCAATTATATTTTTATTTAAATTTTTTTTTTATATAATTAAAAATTATACAGTAGTTTTTTATTTAAATTTTTTTTTTATATAATTAAAAATTATACAGTAGTAACAGTTTTGCAAATAGAGACATAATCAACTCTTTTTTTCATATATTGAAATAATCAACATAATTATTTAACTACATAATTATTTTAATTATTTTATAAATTTATAGCTAAATTTATTAAACATTTATCTTCAGATCTTCAAAAAATTATTTTCTTAATCAGATTTTATTTAAATATATTAATGGAAGAAGCAGCTATTTTGAAAATAATTACTTCAAATTTTTAAAAAAATTATTATTATTGATTTCTTATTATAATTTTAAAGTAAAATTAATTAGATTAATTAGGAAAAATATGAAAACTTTTAATAATTAATTTAATAATTTTATCAATCTAGTCATTTTTTAATCAGTTCATTGAACTTTGCTCATATTTGCAATAAAAAAAATATATATTTTTACTTAAATTTTTTTAAGTTTAAAAATTTTACAAAATAAAATTTTTAAATTTAAGATTAAAAAGAAATAAACTCATTAAATTTTTTTTTATAAAGCTTTATTAGATTAATTCTATACAAAAATTACAATTTTTAGAAATCATTTATAAAATATTAATTACACGGAACTTAAATACACCAAAAAGTAAACTAAAATGCAACAAATCTTTATAAATCACGTCACGTATAACATCACAATTCCCGTCACGAATTCACGAAACAAAAATTTCAGTAAATATTAAAAAAATAAGGAAAAACTGAAATTCTGATATTAAAATAACCTTTGCATTTTATTACTAAAAAACAAACTCATATATTATTTTGTAAATTTTAATGCTAATCAAATGTAAACTATTGTCATTTAGATGAGAAAATTTAAAAAAAAAAAATTTGTTCTATTCTGAATTATAAACATAATATTAAAAAAATTTCTGCATTAAACATAAATCTGGAAGCGTGACATGGCTTTAAGAAATATACTTGATGCCATATTTATTTACGTTAGATATAAATCGACATGGCTATCTCTTCTTCTCTTCGAGAATAAAACCTTAAGAGAAACATATACGAGATATTAAAAGAGAATAATAAAATATCTTTCTTTAATATAAAAAGAGAACTTTTATGAAATTTTATTTTTCCACAACTGAAATCGAAAATTGAATTTTTGTTTTCGCATTGCGTCATTTTTCTCTCATTTAAGAAAGATTAATGTTTAAAATTATTCATTTTCTAAAAGCCTCTTAATAAAAAAACGCTATTTGTAGACTATATATGTGTTTTACACGAAGAATAATTTCCTATATTCGTTAATTTATATGTCACATAAAAAGATAATGACAAAGTTTCAATGTGACACGCAAATGAAACTTAGTAACTAATTCACGTCGTATGTTTCACGAATTTAATACAAGTGGAATATTACGGATTTCATAAAATATATTAGAGTTCAATGAACATTAAAACAGACAGTTATATCGAAATCAGCTATTTTTTGCATCATTAAGTTTATGAGACAATGTAAAGTTTTCACATAGTTTTAATATGATACAAGAACACATTCATTGAATAGTTTGTTGTGTCCTACCGATCTTATTTATAATGGGGACAAGTTTTTAAATAAATTTTATAAATTAAATCTTGAAAACGTTCATGTTTTTCTCTACTTAAATATGATAAGTTGCTGCTAGAAATTGTGTTTAATTTAAAAATATAATTCTTCCACTTATGTTTAATAATAATAATAAAAACTAATATTTTACTGATTTTTAACATTTTTAATTCAATATTAGTATAAATTTAGTGTGGCAAATTTTGTATTATCAATTTATGTCAAGCTAAGTACATGCTAAGTAGCTCAACCGGGAACCGGAATGCTAATTTGCAATTTCTTATTTTTTTTTTTTAAACAGTTTCTTAATTAAGTTTCTCTTAGTTCTTCTTTATACAAGATGCTTCATCAGTTAACAATATAATTAAATATAATAATATTTAAAAATGATAATATTACAAAATTCGTGTGTTACTTAAAAGAAAATTTTGTGGAATTATGACGTATATGAAAATAACGAAACAGTAAATGTATATATAGAAAAATATATTTCTTCGAAAATATTGAAAAAATAAGAATTTTATTTCGTCACTTTTATAGCAAACATTATATATTTTCTTCCAAATTTAAAAACTGTAAACATCAAAACATCTTTTATATATATATATTTTTCCTTCCTTCACGAAATTGATCTGTCGCATATTTTTTTCTATTTTATTTTATTTTTTCATTTTACTTCATAAATACAGTAATACAAAATCAAATCGATTTTATTCATTTTCTCTGAATATGGAAAACATCGTTTTTTTTTTTTAAATTCAAAAAAAGAATTTTCAAAAGAAGTAACATCAGTTGGGAAATATTTTTCCAGCTGATGTTACTTCTTTGTAAATATTCTAGCTGACGCGACTTTCGATTATGTTTGGCCATTTTCTGATTATTCCTTTATGTTGTACCATTTTTATCCTGAATGTTTTTATCCTCTTTTGCTTACTTCTAGGGTATTAAATTTATCGCCGGAAGAAAAGGAAATCGCATGACAATCCGTAAAATAAAATTATGCTAATGTTACATAATATAATAGCTTTTAAATGTAACCGAAAAGGAAGAATATCGTGTTCAATCAGCTGTGTAATTATATAATTACACATCAGTTAACGTAATTGATTTACAGAATATAATGACGTGAAATAATTATTTTTTTTCTTATGTATTGTATTGCTTACTACTGTAGTAACAAAGATATTTTTTTATAGATAAGTTATTAATATATATAATGTATATAATATGATAAATTATAGCATAATGCGATGATAAAACAATCACCTAGTGAATTATTTGAGTTCGCACAAAATGTTCTCAAGGAACAATAAAGATTACGATCAGAGATTTATTGTGTACAATAGGAGCATATCATCCATGTAATAACCGAAAACAATAACTTCGATGCTATAAGTTGACTCGGCGATGCAGATGCTAAAGAACGACGTAGACGTGAGAAAACAAAGAGTAATGCGTTTGTAGTTGCTATTATGAAACAATTTTCAACAAATGTTAAACTTAAATGGATTAACAAAGTTGCAGGGTAGTACTATTACAATTACAATAAAGGATTATACAAGTTACGGAATAATCTCTGCATATAACGCAATCAAATGATATTGTTGCATACACGTGGATGGCTGCTGCTACTGTTATAGTTATAACAGCGATTTGATGAGGTTATGAGAGAATAGACTGTGAACACTGCAAGACTTATTATTACAGAATCATTCTCTCACAGTACGAAAAGTTGTAGATGAATCGTTGCTGTTACAATGATGGTAACAACAAATAACAAAAGGCAGTAACAATGTCGTTAATAAATAAAACTGATAAAGAAAAATAGTAACGAAATGTATATAACTTATGCATTCATAGAACATCGAATTTTGTCATTTATTAATAAAGCAAACTACTTCAAAATATTAAAAATTAATAATAACTACAACATAATTAATGTTTGAAATTAATAAAGACCAAACATAAAATTTTAATGGTATTAAATAGCAAAGCCTTCGTTAAACGAGTACATTAGATTATTAATATTTCACTTTATTTATATTAATTATTAATAAATGCAGTTAGCGATATTACCATTAAATATAATTAAATATTTAATTAAATCACGAAAGAGTTAAATGTTAATTGAAGTTGTAAAGCAACAACCGAATATAAACTTCATTAAAACAATTTTAATCTCATTTAGAACTTTAATTAAAAAATCCATTTTAATAGATTATTACCGTTTTAAAATTTAATAAGATTTTCTCTTCATGGAAGACTTCCAAAATTGAATAAATATTGGATATTTAGCGTACTACAATAGGAACAGAGACTTTGCCTACCTACATCATCCGAGAATAACAAGAAAATATTTAATTTTATATTAAATATATTAATTTTTCTTTTTAATAAACATATTAATTAATTAATTAATACTATTGCAGTAATAAAAATTGTTAATTGTGTATATAGAATGTGTTACTTTATCTAGAATCTTATAGTTTAATATACTACTCAGGAAATAATTCTTACTGTAAAATAAGATAGAAATATTGTTTATCGCAGTTTTTATCGATTTTATCCAGCCGAATTTCTAACAGAAAATGTCTTCTTAAAGTGATAAAATAATTAACTAATAATTTATTATGTTATTAAGGAAGCATATATAGAGTCATCATAAAGAGCAATAACAGTAAGATATAATTATAGAAGCATTAAACTGTAAATTAGCAGTTTATGAGCTTTCTATAGAAACAATGTCGGTAATATCACGAATTAATATATATATATAAGCGATGCTATTTTAAAAAGTAGAATTGCTAATGTGTTTCCATATTTAATGTTTTATCAATTATGTTAGAAGGTAATATTACAATTCTGTAATATATATATATATATATTTCGTGAATAATTCATAACAATCAGTTAGAAAACACGCTTGCTAATCAAAAGTTTATTTTTAGGAAAATTACTTTTTTCGAATGGTTAAAAAAATATAAAAAATAAAATAAAACTAATTACGGGAAAAATATGCAAAAAAAAAAGTATGTAAACATTCGAAAATTTATTCCGAATTACAAAAAAAAAAGAAGAAAAAATAAAAAGAGTTTCGTAAATAAGATTTTAAAATAAAATTTTAAAAATGTTCGTAATGCTTTTATATTAATAACTTCGATATCATCTTCACGAAAGGAAATGGAAAATGCGATTTATATAAAAAAAAAAGTAAGAGAAAAAAATGTCATTCCGAGATTTAGAATATTGGAATATATTTCTGAATATGAGAAAGTAACAGAAAGGAGAAATGACAAAATCAATTTTAAAAAAATGAAAACTTAAATTCTGTGAAAAATGAGAGTAATATCTTGGAAATATTTCAGTTTCGTTGCAATAGTAATAAAGGATATACAGTATATATATATATATAAAGTATTTTACCAATATTAAAAAAATTGTAGAAATTTAAAAATATATTTCTTGATGTATTATAAAACATGATTATTATTTACTGTTTTTGACTATCACGATATTAAAAAAATTATAATAATAATAATATTTTAATATTGTAATAGTCAAATGAATTATTGCTGTTGATATTAATGATTTTTCTCTTAAATTTATTACAAATTCTGATTGAAAAGTTTTAATAGATTCATTGAATTTATATTTGAACAGAAAATAAAATTTGAATTCGATCTGACGTCTTTTATGAAAAATTATCGACCTGAGTCAACAGATAAAAAAAATACTAATCATTTTCTATTGTTGAGGATCCATTTTTGACATCCACCTTAAATTTTAGCTCAATAAATCTTTTTGAACGAAAGTTATTGGGTCTCTGAGGCAGACTGAACACTTCAGACTTCACTAAAGTATTTTGGTCACATGAAGTGCAATAAAAAGTACACTGTTAGATACAAAATACACGATGAAGAAATGTAGAAAATGATACGAATATCACATTTTTTTTTTTTTTAATGATCTAATAATACAAGAAATGAATTATTCTGTAATTATACTTTTTTCGACAGATCTAATCCTGGAGGAGAAATTAAAAAAAAAAACAAATCTGAGTGGTTATCGAAAAAATATTTAAAAATTTAATTAGGATAAAATCAGTTTGCCAGAAGAAAATTATCATTCCTATTAATGAATAAAATGCAATCATCAAGTGAAAGGATGAATTGATAGCTAAATGCTTCAAGATGAGTTAGCTTTACACTTGATCTGATTGAAAAATTTGTAATTTATGATAATTCTTCTTCAACTGACGATATAGTGAGACATTTTAAGATTTAAATTCTTTTTTTTTTCTTTTTAATTGTTTAGAAATGCATAAAATTTAGATAAACTATGCAATTCACATAAACATTATGGTTTATGTCTTAATGCTTATATTAGAATTAATTCTGATATAATAATGGCTAATAAAGATAATTATTAGTTTCGAAAGATTATCATTAAGAACTATGATAATCAAGGTAATTATACGAAAAATATTCTATTTGATACGTATCAATTAATGGTTAGTTAACTGGTAAAAGTATCTAATTTTGTTAGAGACAGTTTAATTTATCAGATAATAGAAATATTGGGAAAATTATGAATCAGAAGAAACATAATTCAAATATTAATAAACATTAATTCAATATATAATAAACGAATAAAATTATGCTGTTATCAGATGTTTATTTTGTGTTAAAAATTCGGTGAGATTATATAAAAGTTCAAACAATGATCAGATAAATCTGCAAGTTCTCTCCAATAAAATTAAAAAAAAATTATAATACGATATTTTATTAATTATAAATAAATAATTTGCAATTTTTTATTGCATCTAGGCGTTTCTTTGACAAATTTACAGTATTGTTAATTAGTTTTATTACAAGCAATCTGTCCATTCTGTGCAGAGAATGACATTTCGATCGATTCAGTTTCGATAAAATTTATCCATGAAAGACCTGACATTGTTTATCAACATGTCCGTTTTAATACAAATAGGACAATTAGAACATAATTCTACATTTAATAGAGTTGATTAGTCGGATTTAAAGCGAAGAAACAAACGACAGTTTTAATCAGTCTGTTGAATTGTTTATCGACTGTCATAAACGAAATTTATAACTTACATGTTATCAAGAATTTTTCATTTTTATTCTTTCAGATTAATTTAATTTTTTTTTTTTCATCTAATAATTGAATGCATTTAAATTATTACGTTTATTAATATTTTATAAACACACACAAAAAAAAGAATTCAATGAAATCAGCACGTCTGTTTGTCCCTTTGTGTTTGTCGTAATAACTATTGAATATACAGTACAATAAATGTTGTGTTGCGTATGAAATTACTGTTGCTATTAAAGTTAATTTACAGTTTAAATGAAAGTCATTTCAGTTATTTTTATTTCCTTTCACAGAAATAAAAAATAAAATTGAATTAAATAAATAAAAAGCGATTAATTTTTTTCCAACTTTAAATGCATAAAATAAGAAGATTATATAAATTAAGCTATTAAATTTTAAATAAATTATTAAAATTACAATAAATTGCAAAAATGTTCTCTAATAAATCTTTATAATATAATTTTTTTTATTGTTATAATTTACGAAAAAATATAAATATATATATTTTTTATAATTAAATATAAAAGTAATTGTTTCATTTTTAATCTCTCTAAAAATAGTTTTTAATATTCTTCTGGAGAAATCCAAACAGTTTGTTTCTTTTCTTTTTCTTTACTCTCTTTTCTTTTTCTTTTTTTTCATCAATGCAGATGAATAAGACTCAGTGATAAATAGTTCTTCAAATCTGCTTCACATCACATTGTGCAAATGAAATTCAAGATCCCCCTCAGCTCTTTTACATCAATCTTTATCCTTTGAAAGACTCCTGACAATTTTATTAAAGAATCTAGAATTTTATTAAAGACATAAAGCTCAGTTTATCTTTGCAAATAAAATTACTATAGAAATAAATTTCGGATTTTCATTATCAGAAGTGATTGGAAAAACATTAATAGAAAAAATATAATGTGTAAATAATTTTTTTAAACGGTTATATTTTCATTCAAATCTTTTTTTTTCCCCTGCAAAAAAATCGATAAAATAAAATATTTCGATTACAATAATTGAAAATTAATTTTAATTTTTAGATTATAATATATTCCTGATGTTGTGAATAAATCGATGAAAATTATTTCAGATTTTTCAGAATAAAATAAAATTTTCTTATGTAGATATCCATTAAATATTCTAAAAATATATATATATTTTTCAGGGGGAAAAAAAAATATATATATATTTTTCCCCTGAGAAATTCGGACAAAAATAATTTATCTAAGTTAAAAAATTCAGTAATAATTATTTTGGTGTGTTATCACTCGAAAATTAAAATAAAGCCATCTGTTTAAATGCAAAACAAATGCTGTTCCACGAATATTTAAAATAGCTGTTTTGAAAATTGAAGGAAGATAAAAGAAAAAAATAAAATAAAAAGAACCGTGTATCATGTTTTGTCTGCATCACTTCTTATCAAATTTCATTAATCTTTAACTTTAACAAAAGAATTTTTAAATATTTTTTTGGAAAATGACTGAAATAAGATTGTTGCGCTTTTATTTAATTTCACAAGCGTGTAATTTTTTAAAAGTATTTACAAGAATTAAATTTCTTTCTTTCACCTTTGCTGAGGAATTTAAAAACTTAGCTTTAAAAGAATCATTATAATGCGTTTAAGTTATTTTCGTTTGACTTACGAAAGTGTGAATGCTACATAATTAAAGTATGTAACAATCTCTTTTATAACAAAATATTTAATAATAAAATTTATTTATTTATTTATTTTTTATATCAAACGTTTACTTTTTTTAATCAAAATAACATCATAAACATTTCATACACGAAATAAATCGATTAAACGTCCAAAAATATTTGTAAACCAAATGGATATTTTAATTATATTTTTATGTAAAAGATTATTATTCTGCTCGTACCGGTTTGGCGGTTTTACCGGTTTACTGGTCGTAACCGATTAATCATAAATTCATTAATCATAACCCCGTCGTTTGTGATATTTATGACAGTAGTGAATGAATAATTTTGTTATACCAGGAATAATATAAGTTATAGATTACAATAAACAAATCTTGTATGCTTGCACATAACAACTAGCATCATTTATTGTGATATCTAATTGTATATCTCAAACGTGTTTCGAGTTTTCTATCGTAACTCATTATAATTCTTCCAATTCGCTATATTAAATTATAAAATCAGTAACGAATATATCGTAACAGATTTCAATATCAGCTGTAATTTGATATGTTACTATAACAACAATATATCAAAAGATATAAACACTTAACCTATTATGACAGGGATATAACAGAGGAAATTCTGTAATCATAATTTATTATCATTCCCATAACAGCATTCGGTTTAAAATATATTATAATGCTGTTATAATCCATTATATTTAATTTATACCATCATAATTTATAAATTAAGATTGATAATACGAATAAAATTAATTATGAGACTCGTAATAATATCAATAATAATACGTAACAGCAAAAAGATCAGAAATTGTTTACGTCTAAAGAATTATTATATTATTGGTTCTGTTAGTATAGATAAATTGCATTAATACAACAACTGCTATTGTATAATAATACAATGGTATTATGATTAATTATAATTTTGAATATCATTACATGCAAACTGATAGATAATACACTCAATAATAATAATTATATTTGTGATGATAATTTTAACAATAACAAATTTATTTGAATTATTATAGTTTTGATATTAAATTTAATCACTCGTGTACTTATCTATTGTTTCGCTTCGATAACTTTTAAATAATTTTTTATTTATAAATGATTTATATCCTAATTTCCAAGAAAAGTGAGGTTGATGAGATTGCTATGTATTTTTCTGTAAGTTTTTTACTAATAAATTTTTAATTAATTAATATATTTTCACAAAATTTCGTAATATTTTGCTATTATAAGGTAAACATGATATTCATTTAAGCGTCTAGCTTCGACCTTTTAAAAATGGCGAACGTTTAAAATTCTGAGATATTAATCTCTTAATATTTCCCGAACCGTTCATTGGATTTTTATGAAAATTAGCAGGATGATCAAATCATTATATATAATCTAGATAACATAATATATATCTCTTTGTCTTCAATCGTTTAAATATAGCGGATGTTCAAACTTCAAAGGTTTCTCCCTAATAACTTTTGAACTACTTCATTAATTTTTATGAGTTTTAGCATATAGATTATGTAATTGAAGATGATTTTTATGACATACATTATAATCCTTTATCTTTAATCATTCCAAAGTAAAAGTCATTTTCAGAACGTATAAGAACTGCTTGTTTATGTTATACAATATTTAAATTTATCATTTTATTTTAAAATTTGATATTAATTTTTATAATTTAATATTTATATCTTATCAATATTTAATATACTTAAATTTTCTTCTTAGTCGTAAAAGTACAAACTGAATTATATGAGCACAATAATAACGATAAATTACTGTTATAACCTTATTCAACTTATTATAATTCATATGCATAAACGCATGAATATAATATTCCTACGTTTATGCACATTAGTTATAATAATAAAGCCTTATGATAATCGGAATCTATTATGTGCGAATTATAATATATTATAAAAATAAATAAACTAAGAGAAAATTCAATAAAAATTCCAGAACTGTTATGATGTTATTGCCATCTATAAACAATGAAGATGATTACTTTTAAATATGTTTAATGACAGAAAAATAAAATAATTAATTAAAAATATTAATTAAGTGCCAGTGGCAGACGGATTTTGTCAATTTTGTGCGATATTTTAAAATAAATATTACTTACAAAAATAACTCATTTTATGAGTAACAAATAGCCGTAATGGAGATGATAAAGAAAAATAATAAAGATACATTATATTATATTATCTAAGTTAATTATAAATTAATATTAGTGGGTATAACACGAGTAAATAAATAAATTATTAATACTGTACTACCACTACGGTAATAATTTATATAATTTCTGTTATTAGCTATCTTTATTAACTATCACATAAAATTCCATTAAATTATATGTAATCTAATTAAATAAAATAATGAAATTATTTTTTCCACATTTTTAAATTAAGAAAAATAAAAAAGAAAGAAAGAAATACGAAGAAAAGTAAAGCTCTGCCAAGACAATTTTACATTTTAATTAATAAAATTAAAAGTAACTGGGAGAAAACTGACGTTTCATTAGAATCTAATAAATTTAATTCACTTGGCTTAGTATTTTATATATTTAAATAGACATTTTAAATAAAACATCAAGATATTTTAAAATTTAATTAAAAACTCTTTTGTAATATATCATTCTGTCAAAAAAGAGTTGATAGTTTTTTAAATTAAACTAAAACACATTTTATAACATTGCATGTTTATTTTTTTATCATTGCAGTAAATAGAATTTATATAAATCAAATTATTTTCTTTCGCATGTTGGCGTGTCTGTGTGTCTGTTCGAAAAGTTTATACCTTCATTTATTATTTTTTTTTCGCATTAAATTTTTAATAAAATATTTATTTTAATTTTATTTAACCTTTAAAAATAGAACACTTTATTATATATATTTTTATTGAAAAAAAAGTAATTTTGAACATTGATAATTAAAGTAATAAATACAGTAAAATTTATAAAAGTAGATAAAAATAACTTTTTTAATTTTAGTTTATGTCGAAATACTTCTACATAATAATTTTATCACCGTTTATTACTAAAATAGCATTTAACTAATTACATTTAAGATAAGAGAAGTGCAATATTGATCTAAACTGCTTACTATTGACAATGTTAAAATTAACATTAATATAATTAAAATTTATTTTTTGATTTATATAAATTTATGTATGAAAAATTAGTCAATATTATAATTACTATTATATATATTTTTTCTTAACTAAAATAAACAATTTTTAATTAATTCAAGTAGTGATATTTCGTCTGATTACTCTTCTCAAATGTATGCAGTATCTCAAAAGTTTTGCTTTTATTGTTTCAGTTTAATTAAAAAATAATCTAATTAATTTCTAACCGATGGCATCTCATTAATGCATTGTAAAGTGATTAATTGTAAATAGCGATATGATCTCAAAATTATTAATTTCAGTAAATAGATTGTTAGAAATTTATTAATGCTTCAGAGATAATTTATTGTTTTAGCTAGAATAATATAACAATAATGAATATATTTGTTATTTTATATATATTATGATGGATTATTCATTATTTTATTATAATTTTGAATTATAAACTCCATAAATTTCTTATTATTTATAATTTTTTATTATTAAAAGCTGCACTTCGATATATTCTTACCGCTTATTTTAAATGCGAATTTTCTGATATTTTATTCCATCAGAAAGATTTCAATATTCTTAAAAGAATTCACAAACATCCTTAAATTTCTAATATTTCAAGAAATGTATAAATTGATTTAATGATTTTTAAACTATCATATTTTATTTTAGCTGTAATATTTGAATGCAATGCTCTTCTTTCAGATATAACATATACAGTTTAATATTATAATGCATGCACATACTGATTTTTCTGATTTATATCATATTGAAAATTTCACATAAAAGAATATCTTTATTTTCACAGCATACTTTAACTTAATTCTGTATTTGTAAATTTTTTTAATGGCTAAAATTGTGTTCTTTCTGAATTTCTTTAATTGGTTCTGTTGCATCCAATTGTGGCATATAATTCAAGTAAAATACATTAAGATATAGTAAAAATACAAAATTATTAATTTCTTTCAGTTCAATATAGGATAATGTTTTCAGCGAAGTTATTGAAAACATAGAATTTTTTAAAAAATAATTTTCATATATGAAATCTTAATTTGATTAATAAGAATGAATTTTTTTTCGAATTAGCTGATATCCACTTTTATTTGTAATGTTATTATTTGCTATTATTTGATAAAGCTGACATTATAAAAATATTTTATAAAAATTCAGTTTTATCAAGAACATCATTCGAGTAAAATGCATTACATATAAAAGTGGATATCAGCTAATTATAGAAAAAAAAATATTTTATAAAAATTCAGTTTTATCAAGAACATCATTCGAGTAAAATGCATTACAAATAAAAGTGGATATCAGCTAATTATAGAAAAAAAAATTTAGTAATCAAATCAAGGTTTCTTACATTAAAATTATTTAAAAAAATGCATATTAATATTTTTCTATGTTTTCACTAACTTTGTTGAAGACATTATCTCATACTGAGCTGAAACTAATAATTTTTATTTTTTTATTATGTCTGAGTCAGTTTTTAAGGGAACGAAATTCAACTTACGATCTTCATATAGAATAAATTCAAATAATAATAATAATAATATGGTCGATTAAATTAAAGCAATTATGAAGAATAATTAGTAAAGTTAGAAGAAAACAGCTTTTTTCCCCCTTTAAATTCGGTAATTATAAAAGATGATATTAAATTCTCTAATAACAATAAAATATAATTACAGAAACGAAAACGATTATGTTGAATATTCATTTATGTCGAATATTTAATTAAAACATAAGATCACTTTTACGAGAATTCAAAGTTTGTTTAAAAAAAATTTCCTTATACTTTACTTGCTCTTTTATTATTAATAGGTAATAACACAGTAATTATTGTTAATCTTGTAGCATTTTGTTTGCATCAGTTTGTTATTATGATAACAAAAATTAATTATATTTTATTAGCCGCTAGTCATTTCTATTTATTATATTTTATCTAATGCTAACGAAAACATAAGATTTTATATTAAAAAAAAAGAAAGTAGTAAAGAAAAAATTTTTTAATAAAATTCAGTTGAAAAGTTTATAATTTTTTTTTCTTTCATTAGTCTTTAAAAATATCACGATCATATTTTCCTTCGAGAAAAATGATTAATTTTGAAACAAATAATTTCATTTTATTAATTTTATGATAAAATATAATTAAATTTGAAAGCGAATGGGAAAAAAAGCATAAAAGTTTATTAAATTTCAATTTTGATAATTTTTTATTTGAAATAAAAACAATAAATTATATAAATCTGTTTTGGAAAGAATAATCGCTTATTTTCTGAATTTTTTGCTTTTACTTTGAAATAATTAAAGATAAGAGATTAAAATATCTTCGGTTGGCATAATCTGTGTGTTTAATGTCATAAAATATTACAGAAATATCTCAGATGATTAAACGTCCGCCATTTTTAAATAGATGAACGTATAAGGATAACTAACCTTATTTAAAATTCGATTTAAGTAGTCTGATCTTCCTGCTGCGTTTTATAAAATTCAATCGAACAGTTCAAAAGTTATTAGAAATCTTTGAAGTTTAAACGTCTATCATTTTTAAATAGTCGAAGATAAAATAATTTTATTGATTTTCTTTTGATATCTTGACCATCCTGTAAAATTTCATAAAATTCGAATAATTAGATCGGGATATATTAAGAGAGCATCTCAAAAGTTTGCACGTACACCATTTTTAAATGGTCGAAGTTAAAGGATTTAGTTATGCAGCGTCGAGATTAACTTTAATGGAAGAACATCGCAATCAAATTTGTCAAAAATAGGCTAATTATTTGAAAAATTATTAGTGGAAGGACAAACAGTCAGACATACGAACAAACAGAATAATAAATCAGAAACTGAGTTTTATTATTATTATTATTATTAATATGGAAGGACAAACAGTCAGACATACGAACAAACAGAATAATAAATCAGAAACTGAGTTTTTTTTATTATTATTAATAAGTTTTCTTAATTTAATAAAAAATAAAAATTTGCTTTATTGCAATACTTTTCGAAATTTAATAAAATATAAAATTTGGATAATAAAACATTAAATACGCAATATAAAAAAATAAATTGAACCAAAATAAAATTGTAGTAAATAAATTAAAAATAAATTAACTACATTTATTATATCAAAAATTCTTTATATCTAAACTAATATTTGTTCTTTTTTCGGTAATTTCCATTTATAATTATTCTAAATAATAAAATAACCATTTAAGCAGATGACTTTATTCCCAAACAATTCATACATTCTAATGATCTTTTCAAAAATATCCTTTTTCATTAACGAAATTGCATTACATCAAAATTGATAACATAAAAGATTATTTTAAATTAATTAGATTTTATGTATTTACAGATCCCGCTAGGTTATTGATTTCAGCTGAATAAATTATTCAATGACTTGGTTAAATATGTAATGTGCCACGAATAACTTTCACATTGTAAATATTTTAGTATGAAGATGACGTTCGCTCATAAATGTGACAAGAGTTGACGATTTCGTGATATTCGCTGAAGAATAAAAATTGGTGAGGATTTTTCTCTCGCTAAAGAAATCACATTCAATGCCCGATTTTTTTTTTCCTGTGATCATGATGTCACGAGACAAGTTCCCCACTATAAGCATGGTCAGCATAGAAAAATGCTTATAGTATATTCTTCTCTCTCATAAATTAATCAAAGCTAGTACGACAGAGAAGAGAAAAATATATTTATATATAATTTAATAATAAATAAAAGTGAATTTAATAAAAATAAATAAGTAATATATTTATTTATTTATTGATAAAATAAAATTGTATTTTTATGATGCTTATATAAAATTTTATAAACTTTTTAAATATCTGATATTTATAGTGATCTATAAACTACAATGTTATATTCATTACCTATACATCTTATGTTTCAAAATATGCAATATTTTTATCTTATATATTCAATATCAGATTAATTATCAATACTAAAAGTTTTTTCAAGCGATACAAGAAGTGATAAATTTATATAAATTAAATTAAGATAGAAGACTCGATTATAGATTAAATCTTAATGTTCTCATCAATAATTTAAAAAGATAATGCATTAACTATTTCCGTCCTGCAATCTTTAATATTAAAGAGATCAATAAAACAGAATATAATTTAAACACAGCGAGAAAACGAGCATATAAAAGTTAATAAAACTTTTATTTAAAAATCATTAATTTTTTAATTATTCTAGATGTAAAATAAATTACCTTCTTTAAGAAGTAAAGTGTTTTAAATAATTCTAAAATGCGAACAAGATAAGAAATATTTACGCGAATATAAAAGCGAAATCGATTTTATGTAATTCATATAATCGATACATTTTACAACAATCGATTAAAATGATTACAATTACAGCAGCACTACTACCATTATTACGATATTAGCATTTATATAACAATCGATTTCTCTTTAACAATAGAAACTGATTACAAAACAAACAATCGATTTCTATTGTACAATAAATTGTTTTTTGTGCTTACCATGAGTAAAATAATTTAAAAAAAATTTAAAATACTATTAAGATAAGAAAAACACGCGAATAAATAAAGCGAAATCGATTTTATGTTAATTCATATAATCGATACATTTTATAGTAATCGATTAACTACAAAAGCACTATTACTTATTTCGATATTAGCATTTATTAACAATCGATTTCTGTTTAACAATAGAAACTGATTACAAAACAAACAATCGGTTTCTATTGTAAAATAATTATTATTATTTCTTTTTTGTATTTATCATGAGTGAAATAATTTTTAAAAAATTTTAAAATATTATTAAGATAAGAAGAACTTACGCGAATAAATAAAGATGAATCGATTTTCTGTTACATTTCATATAATCAATAACTTCAACAACAAAAATCGATTACTACCACAACAATACATATTCGATTGTTAATCTTATTAGTATTTATTAATTTAACAATCTGTTACTGTTCGACAATAAAAATCGATTAATCTATTTCTATTTCACAAGTAAGATCGATTGTTACGTCATTAACAAATACGAAGCAATTAAATTTAAGTTGAATTAAAATAAACAATAATCATTTTCTTTTGAAAATTGATGTTTAATTTCCATATTTTATAAAATTAAATATATTCAAGTTTGTTATAAAAGTTTAATTTCTAATAATGGAAAATAAAGAAAAAAATCACATTAAGAACAAACAAAACAAAATTTTTAGCTTTTGTATTAATGAACACAAAAGTAATTAAGTAATAGCAAATGTTGCATAATTATTTGCATTTCTAATAGGTAGTGCTTTAATTACTTACAAAAGTAATTAAAACATCTCTCTCTCTCTCTCTCTCTCTCTCTCTCTCTCTTTCCCTCTCCCTCTTTTCATTTCTCTATCAAAAATGCAAAATAATTATACAAAACTAAAAATGTATTTTTAGAAAATTTTCAATCTGGTGCTTTATCACAAAATTAATGATATGTTAAATTCATAATTTTGAAAAATCGATATTAAAATTATTTTTATAATTTTTTTTTTTAACTGAAAATTTAAATGTTTTATTAAAAATGTAATTTAATTATTTTCAGGAAAGGATCAATAAATATCATTTTAACTAAATTTAAATAAACCTCAATGATATTAAGTTAAATTATTCCATGATGGAAATTTAATGTTACTTTAATAATAACGTCGTATATAATAGTAATAATCATTCGTTAAACTTGTAATTATTTGCTTTTTGTATTTATGTTTGCAAAATGTTTTAATGGAATAATCCTTTATGTATTATTACATTAACTCATATATAATTAATTTCGTCTTTCGGTTATAACCTAATAACACTAGATAACATGCATCCTTATATTATAATTAAATGAAAACTAATTATTTATTCACTTTTTTTGTTTTTCGTTCTGCTCGATATATAATTAATTTTAAAACATTGTAGTTTTTGATAATACAGATAATATTGCATTATATATCAGTTTGAATTGTTGATAATTTTTTATAATTATTTCTTTCAATAACAGAACATTTTTATATATAAAATAAACTTAACAATTCTTAATTATACAGCATCCATCTCCATTAATTTTAACCGAATCTTGCTTTCTACCTCCATAAAAATAATTATTCTTTTCATCCGTTTACAAGATTTATTCGAATGTTTAAAAATATATACATTTCTTTTAAACTAATAAGAAAACGTCACAATTTAATGTTTATTATTAAATATTAATTATTTTTTTCTTACAAATGAACATAATTAATCATTCTTCTCCTCTTGAAATGTCATTTCAATTTCGATTATTCCCGCAGCTTAGCCCATAAACATTGCTTACTTAGATGTAATACAATCAATCTTGTTCTATAGCATTATCAGGGATTGTTTTGAAGAATTTTCTACCAATTTCGTTGTTCTTATAATAGTATATTACATTGGAATCCTGTATTGAGTGAAATACCGTAAGTTTTCTGCTCTTTCGAACAAGTTTGTTTAATGAAACTTGGATAAGTGTCTTATATAGGTTTCATTGTAAAATCCGAGACATAAAATGTTATCCAGATAAATCTATATGTAATTCGTAAGCTTTATATAAGTTTAAAATCTTCCAATAAAATAGATATCATCTCATATTGATTCATCGGAATCTGGCGAACAAAATCAATTTCTGTTTTGTAATAGAAAACGTTTATGGAACGAAACAAATTACTGCATTTTGCATAAAATAAAAATTTATAAAATTCGGTATTTATAGAAAGAAAACCAATATTAATTAAAAATATATAAAAAATTATTTTTATGAGTACTCAAAAATCATAAAATTAATGTTCTGAATTTATGAAGATTGTAATTTATGCTCTTTATAAATATATTTAATTTTAACAGTGAATTAAAATTTATAAAAAATCGTCGAACATATAATAAAACACTGATAAATTAATCAAGCGGTTATAGTTAAATTATAAAATTATATAGGGCCTAATAAAAAATTGATAAATTTATCAATTATTATAATCATATGATGCAACATGATTGATAAAAATGTTTTCGATAAAAAAAAAAGTTCTTCAAGTAGAAAGCAATTTTTATAAAATATGTAATGTAAATATTTTATATAAGAAAATTAAATATAAGTTTAATATTGAATTTTTTCATATTTTACATTTTTCAAAAAATACAAAATATATCATTAGGATAATAACAATTAATTTAGGTAATTTCATTTAGCGTACTAATCAATTTTTATATAAGTATCAGTAACTCTAATTGCTTTTATCATTTTTCCTTTAGTTAACTATATCTCAAGAAAAAAAATTAATTAATGGAAAGAGTTTTCTTATCTTCAAATTTTATTCAAGAAATGTATTTCTTAAAATGAAACGTGAATCAAATAAATATATTTATTCATATAAAGATAATTATATCAAAGAATAAAATATATAATTTTAAACTAAATTTCTTTAAACATCAAAGAGATTCTCTTATTCTTGTATATAAATCTAAACATAACGACAACGAAAACCATTCAGTCTGTAGAATAAACTGCAGAAGAATAAAAGTCAATATTTTACATGATTTAAGATCGATTTTAACACAGATCTCAGAAACAAAATTAATATTGATCGGCTTCCCGTAGAAAGAAACAAAGTATATGGAACATCAATTCTTCCTCTTTTCTCAATAGAAAATGTATCCTAAATCTTGAGAGAAACCAATCTTTTTATCATAAGTTGTAGAAGAAAAAATTATACTTTTTATTCACTCTCATTATACAAGTTTTGTTGTTATTTCTTTCTTTAAATATATATATATATTAGGAACGAGAAAAGGGAAATTATTTAATTCTAAAATTCCATTTAAGACCAATCATTTCCAATTTTGCTTTATACAAACATTACCAATTTTTAAAATGAAGATAGGGAGAATTTCTCTCGTATGTTTTAATCTATTTATATTTCTTGTTCACCATAATTTTATTAATTTAATTTTATTACTTTGCTATTTCATTATGGTTATATTTCCTCTCTTGCAGTCTTGAAATTAGAATCATTCTTTAATTATTTAAATGCGTTTAACTTCATTGAATCTAAGATATTCAATCCACTCAGAATATTTTTTATTTTTAATTTAATTTAAGATTAGAATTTTCGTTTCAGATAGCAATAAGAGAATATTGTGTTTCAAGATTTATGAGGATCAAAGATCATCAAACTTACAAACATTAGCAACACTTTTTTTGGTAAAGAAAAATTTTGTTTTATAAATTAAAACTAATTTTTCAATTTTGTTAGAGCACAACAGAAGTTAATTGGATTTAAATTTAATTAGATTTAATTTTAACGTAAACGAAATTAAAGAAATTTGTTAATTGATAACTAAAATGTCAAACATTTTATAATTTCGATCTGTTTCATTTTTATTAATGAAGTTTAATTGATGATAAATCTTCGATGATAAATTAATATTTTCAAAATATCTCAGAAAAATTATCCTTTTTTATATTTATAAATTAATCATTGTAGAATAAAATTAAATTATGAAAACAAAATATCTATTAATTACTTAAAATATATTTAATTTTAATAATAAAAGTTTATAAGATTAAATAACAATATTGCGTCATAGAAGTTAATCAAGAGTGAATTTAATTGAGCTTCTCTGTTTAATTATACAAAAGTTATTGATTTATATATCTTAGGAATCATTATATCCATTAATTGCAACAGTTTACTGAATGATATCTAATTTCTATCATGTAAATTGCACCAGATCATTGTCTTGTATAAATCTCCATGCCAATTCATGAAAGTTTATTATGTAAAACACGTTGTAATACAAATTAATAGATTAGATTCATCCCATACTTCCCCACAAAATGGGAAAAACTTATTATAATAACTGAGTTTAGTATAAACAGAATTCATCAGGATAAAATAGCAGTTTATGACAATTTCCACTTAAAACTTCTTGAATAACAACTAATTACTCAACAGTTTAATGGAATATGTACTGTTTAATGTGATTATAAATCATTATAGTCATAAATTTTCAAATCCTATTAAAATATTTGAAGTATAATGTAAAATCAATTTTGTAATTATATTCAAACAGTATTTCTAAACAAGAATAATTAGGAATTAATTTGATTGATTAATTTTATTTCCGTGATTTAAAATTAAATAATAAATTTAATTACAATTTACCTTTAAATCACTGGATTTAAATTAGACAGGCATATTCCACTAATTCAGTTATCTCTTGAAAACTTTTCTCTAATTTTAGTTCCCCTTCACAAGCTACCTACAAAACAATAAATTTATACAAATACTTTTAATATATTATATAGTTTTTTTTTCTTGGTTTTGATTTTTTAAAATAATTTTATTGAAATTTTGATTGATTAAAATTTTATAAAAAAAAAGTTTATTTTGAATTTTAGAATTAATTTTTTTTATTTATTTTTCTTTTTTTTTTTTGTTATTAGTTATACATTTAATCTTGTTTAGTTCCAATTTATTTTAGAAATTTTGAATATTTTAATTTTAACATTATTATTAATTTTAATCCCCTCTTGTTTACTGCCTATATCTTGCTTTTGTTCTTTATTTTTTATTTTTTAAATTAATATCTGCATTCAGTTAGAAGCATACAGGGCCAGTGCCAGCGATACGATTTTTTAAAGAACATAGAAACGCCTTTAAAGTTTAACAACTTACAGAGGGGCTTTTGAGATAAGCCCAGTTGATGTTATATATTTCTCAGGGTGGGCCCATGTATATAAATTTTAGTCCCTCTTAAGATGTTCTAGCTCTGGACATATATATATTCTAACTGAATGAAAATTCATAAACTAAGTACAATATGCCTGCCTATATTGTTTTTAATCAATTTATATATATATATAAATACATAAAAATATTGTGAATCATTACATATACCTTAAATAATTGCTTCTTAATAAATTATAAGTAAAATAATTTTTATAAACTAATGTAAATTTTTGATAACTTAAAAATACTTAAATTATTTTAACATTAAAAAAAATATATATATGGTCAATAAAATATTTTAATATGCAAAAATACCACGCCATTTGTAAAAATTTATTACATATAAACACAATCTAAGCGTAAGAAATAATAATAAAATTTTATAATATAGCTATAAATTAAAACTATTATTTTCTTTAAATGAAACATACAAGTAGAAGAAATATTATTTGAAAACTTTACTAAAATAAATTGATACTTTATGTTTTACGAGATTGATTTTCTCTACTTTTTCTTCACATAAAAATTGTTACTGGTTTGTAAAACTTCTGCTAGAAAATGTATTTTTAGAAACTTCTATTTTAAAATTCCTATTAAATGTTTAATTTCTCAGAGGAATATACACATCATACGTATTAATGTAACGTTCAATAGATAATATTTTTACAGATAAATATTCTAAAAGCAAATGAATTGATGATAATGGACATTAATTAATGATTTTTGATGATAAGGAGTAAGTAATTTGTCAAAATTCACTGATTATTATTATAATATTAAATATTTTTATTTTTATACGGTAATCGCTTTGAAGCAAATTTACATTAAATCTTAGGCTGTTCGATTAAAAAAAATGTTTATATTGATTTTTGAACAAATATATAAAATGTAATTAATCATGAAAATATATTTTAATATTAAATTAGGAAATATTTCGATTATAAAAAAGTACATAACATGCATTAAGTTGCTGATATTCATAGTAAATTTAATAATATAAAAATTCTACCTTATAATTTTTTTAATACTTATTTAACTATTTTTAAATATTAATTTTTATAAAAATTTTAAACTTGAAGTGTTTTTATGTAAAGCAGCATTAAAAATAATCAAAACAAAAATATTTAAGTACAAAAATAATCTATTATTTTTATATAGATGAATTTCTACAAAAAATTAAAAGAATAAAAAAAATAATACAGAAAATGAACTTCAATAACCTTTATAATAATAATAATAATTATAAGGTTGAAAAAGAATTATTCAGCTAAAAATAATATATCTAAAAATGGATAGATACAATCAATCTTAATGGTTATTTTCACTTTTATCCATGTTAATTTTATGGCACAGTGATTTTTGCTCTTTCAATAGAAAGAGAACACATTGATACTGTAGTAAAGAGAATTTTTATTACGATTATTTCTTTTTTCATAAAGAAAGAAGAAAAAATATCCCATTTTTATAAGAACCAAGGAAATCAAAGTCCTGTTTACAGTTTCAATTCAGAGGGGCGGACACAGTAATCTTATCGAGTCATACTTCTCCTTTTCTATCAACTTTGAGCGAAGAGATGGTAATGCTCTGTCATTGTAGCACAAGCTTTTCTTCCAAAATACTTCTATCGATTGAACAGCATTCCAGTCACTTTCACTTTTACTTCTTCAGCTGCTGAATTCGCAACGAAACCTCTCTCTCTTTTTTCTTCTTCTTTTCGTTTTTGGTCAGCGACAAATACCGAGTTTATGTGTTTTCATATCTTTTTTATGGACCATATTTTTGAGAATTTCTAGAATTTAAATATTTCTCGACAAATTTTATAAATATCTTTTCTAAAATATCAAATTATTGTTGCTTTTATGAATGGCAGATGAGATAAAGTCGTTTCGTTCGTTCAAGTTTAATTAAATAATTTCAGGAATTTTATACAAATATTTATCAATTAGCATATAATATTTGTCAAATTAATTTTATTCCCGGTTCGTTGCAATTTATCATTTCAAATTTTAATTTCAAATTTTTATTATTATTTGTTTTTTTAAATTTATTAATTAATTATTTTCAATGTAAATAATTTTTAACAATTAATATTTTGTTGCATAAATAGCAAAAATTATATATTTTCGTAATAAGTCTGAAAAAATTAACGCTAATTAATTAAATTAAATTTTTATTACATTGATTGATAAAGATTTTTTTTTAAATAAATAATTACATAATTTATAATTAAACAATTCTAAAATATATTATAAATTCTTCAAAATATAGTTTTCTTTATTAAAAATAAATTATAAATTATATTAATATGTTCTGTTAATAAAATATAAAAAAAAATAAATTTATAAATTATAAAATAATTTTTAAAATTTTATAATATTAATATGTTCTGTAAAAAAAAAAAAAATTATTTTGAAATGGAAAAATCGCAAATTGAGTTGCGATTTATCGCTTCTTATAAAACGATAATCGCGACGAGAAATTGAATCTCAAATTGCGAGACAATTCACGTGTTTCTGAAATTACAGCGATAGAATTGGTATTTTTTATTTTTTTTTACTTTAATTTGTTAGTGAAATCGTTATAGATGTCTAATAAGTATTGAATTAAATTACAAGAAATAAAAAAGAAAATTACAGTTGTTTTATTTCATCCCACATCCAAGAATTTATCCCGAAACCTGTAATAAAACAGACCCAAATTTACCCATCAATAAAGTAATGGGTCAATGAAACCTTTCCATCAGTTTATCATCATCGTATAATGGTGTCGAAACTCAACACATAATGTTTCTATCAAGTAACTTTTTTTCTATATTTATTTATTTTTGTTACAAAAACACTTTATTGTTTTCTACGATAATGATAATTCAATAAAATAATCATTAGATAAATTTTAATAATAGAATAAAATTTTAGATACGAAAAAAGTTTTTTTTTTTCGATTATCATGCAAAAAAACAAAGCAAGTCCATCATTACAATAAGTTACGTTTACTTTATGATGATAAGGATGATCATAAACTGGATTACCTAATAAAGAAAAAGTAGAAATGGAAGTTGCTCAATATAAAGATCAATCCCTGAGGACTGAAAGAGAATTTATGAGACAATTTATTTTATTGCTAAGTAATGATAGTATTTTACTTTACTTGATAGATAGAATCTATTGATAACAGAGTAAAAAGTCCATTTGTTATTTTTCATAATTTTTTCGATTTTCTTTCGTAATATATTTTAACGATTAGAAATATTTATTTATAAAAATATCTTAACAACTGTCAAGAGACTTCTATAATTTTAATAAATTCCTCCTATATAAATTTGTCTTGCTATAAATACATAATAAAGTTTTAATGATGTTTATCTTTAATTCTCGATGAAAAATTTAACGATTTTAATAAAAATTCTAAACTTTCGTCAAATTAATTTTACTTACTGCTAAGATTATAATAATATTAATAATAATAATTCCATAACAATTATTATTATAAGCTCGAAAATAAACACGATAAATAATTTTTAATCACAAGAGACTTTCTTGAGAATTAAACCGAATTTATAATGGCGGCAAATAAAAATTTAATCTTTTAACTCATTTAATGATAATTTTCCCATTTTATATTTCAAATTATTTTATAAACATGATAAGTTCCCGAATATAAAATTTCACTTTCGTCAAAACCCTATTTTAATGTCCATGTGTAGATTTAAGATAAGATAGAGCCGAGTGAAGATTTCTATTTTTATTATTTAATATTATTATCATCGATCGGATTTACGGTCGAATAGAGATAATTTAACATCTAAAACGATAAATATCGCTAAAATATTTTTAAAATAATAATATCTAACGATAACCAGTGAATAATTAATATCGTGCGATATATTTGATAGACCATAAGGATTTACGACGACTGAATATGTTTAAATTATTAAGTAGTTTGGCTGAAAATATTCACGATATCGCGATTTAACTACTCCACCCTTTATTTTATATCATTTTAAAATAACTAATTATATTAATTTAAGAAGAGAAATGCATGAGAAAATAGAACACGAAGTCGAAGTTTTGAAATAGAATCCAACTGGCACTTCCTCAATGATCATATTAAATCTAAATTGATGCCAATGAGGAGTAAGTTAAGATGTATGAAAGGTGAAGAAAGTTCAGGATCAACAGCTGGGAGGGATCACTCAACAACTCATTATTGATAGAATCGTGCGAGGCTCAGCTTGTCTAATTTACACGTGCATGATTATTTATGCTTATCACATGAATGATGTCGTGTAAGCAGACACGGATGATTAATTTTTATATATTTAGTATATTATTTATAGGCGTGATTTTCGGCTATTAAGTATATTATACTGATAAAAATCGAATATTAAATTTGGAAAATAATATATTTTATTTGGAAATAAATAAGGAGTAAGTGAATTACCTATTTATGGATGTTCTACACTTTTAATGCATTTTAAAAGGGGGAAGTATATATTTTTTTATAATGTATATATAAAAAATGTAAGAACTAATGTATATTTTTTACAACGTATTTAAAAAGATGAAAGTGATGTTCAATATTTTTTAGAACGGATACGAATGGTGTAAGTGATGCGAATATTATATAGAAGGATATATAAAATATGTGAGTGATGTAAAATATTTTTAGAGCGCACGCCATGTTAAATATTTTTAGGCAGAAGTGCGAAGAAGACAATTTTATAGGAACACCATATGTTACCTAATATTTTAATATAGAAATGACTTAAGAAAACGTATAGTAGTTTTTATAAAAGAGATATATGAACTGCAGTATTTTTTATGAAAGGATTAAATAATTTATTTACTATATCTACAGCGAAATGTTGAAGAGACATTTCTCCCTTTTCTTTCTTTAATATTTATAAAGTAAGGAAAAAAATGATGTATAATATTTCTATAAAAACGATGTTGGGATACCATATTTTTATATAAAAAAAAGGAGGAAGAGTGTGTAGAATGAATAACGAATTTTACATGAAAAAAGTATGTAATGCTTCATATGGGACGTTAGTATTTTTTTCGACTGCCATTTACAATGAATATTTTTGTATGAAGCATCGATTTACGTCACATAGATCGAAACCTCAATTTAGAGGGATTTGGTATGATTAGAAACTGCCGATTTACAAAGATGTCGAGTGATAGAAATCTACGGTTTAGTAGATGTCAAGCGATTATAATCAATCCAACGATTTCAGAGGGGTATCACATGATTAGAAACATTGATCTTAATGTCGTGTGATTACATTTACTGAAGTTAAAGGAATGTTTTGTGATTAGAAACTAAGATCTAACAGAATATCGAACCGACTTAAAACAGTTTATCGATTTTCGACAAGATATTATAAGAATTTAGAAAACGCCAATTGAAATTGTTATCTCCAAGTATTAAATTAATTGACGAAGATTAAAATATTATGTTAGAAAAAAAATAAAAAATTACATTATTTCGAAAATTTACGATACTTATAAATTATTTAAATACTGTATTAATATTTTATACGTTTATAGCTATAAAGTATTTAACAATTCAGTTAAAATGTAAAAAAAAAAATGAAGAAACTATAAATAAAATTGTTCAGATGTAAGTAATAAAAAATTACATCTTTCATATCTTTATAAATATCAAAAGTATCAAAATCGATTATTCGATTTCCTTTAGATCGATAAATGGTGTTCTACCGTTGTGGCAAATCATACATCATGATATTTATAGACAATATTATATTTCTATTCTCGAAAAAATAAAATAAAGTAGAAAGAGAAGGAAAAAAAAAAAAAAACATGATAAATTTTAAATTGACTAATTTTTTCTTTTAGAAGGAAAAAAAAAAAAAAAAACATGATAAATTTTAAATTGACTAATTTTTTCTTTTTGTTATTTTTTTCATCTTGTTCGGGAAAATTGGCAGAAGTAGCAATAATTTTTTCCCCAAGCGTGGACAGACAAGACAAAACTCTTGATTAATTACTCTTAAATGGATCAACTTAGAGGACAAATTGGATCATTGACAATAATTTTTTTTCTTCTTCTTCTTATGTAAAGAAAATTTAGTAAAATTGATCAAACAAGATTAAATCAAATAAGAGAATGAGATTAGATTACAAAAACAAAAATAATTTACCTACAAACAACAATCTGAGGGAATTAAAATATTATTTTTATACGCTGAGATTCGAACAATATTTGTTGTTAATAATTTTAACGAATTTCTCAGTTATTTACATGAATAGAAGATTACTAAAATTACCTTCAGTGAGTCATGTTACGAACTAGTTATGTAAATACTGCCCATTAGTTAAGTAGCTGCAGGGGATTAATGAAATGTAACATAATTCATTACGTTAACAATAGAATTTATTCAAGGAAGGATAACATCGAGAAACTTTTGAAAGACCCGAGTGTTTTGCATTAAATGTGATATATTTAAGTATGTTTAAAATAAAAACATTAATAAAGAAGTTGTTTTTACATTATTTACACTTAGATGAAGTTCGTCATCTATTTAAATTCAAACATATATTGCTCTATTTAATGAAGTAAATAAGATATTAATATTCTTTCATTTGCTAATTAAAGCAAATATTTTTGATGTAATGTTTATGTAATGTAGTTAGAGAAAGTTTATGCAAATAATTTTTAAATTTAATTATCCATATATCTGAATTATTTACAGTTGAATGAAATTATGTTTAACCTTGGCCTTATTTATACTTGATATTAAAATATTTTATTGTTAATACTAAACTAATTACTTTATAATAATAAATATATATTTTTGAAGATTAAAAATAAGAATAT